>JARWLF010000810.1:0-12838 GCA_029853055.1 Scenedesmus sp. KT-U
ATGGCACCCACCTGCATCAAGGAGTGCCTGAACAGCAGGTGCTGACTTTGCGGGCGTATACTGAAAGTCAGGGCAAGCTGCTGTGGTTGGCATGCCTGCTACATCCACATTGTCCTTGCTGGCAAAAGGCACTCCCCACAGGGGACCTCTGCTGATGACTGGCTGGGCCTCAAGTTCTGCTGCACGAGCCAGCAGCTGCTGCAGTGGTGCCAGATAGATGAACATTCCATGTGTGGCAGCCAGACGAGGATACAAGACTTGTAGTAGTGTAGTAGGGCTGTAAGCTCCGCTGGCATAGGCAGCTGCCAGGCTTTTCAGGTCCAGCGCACCAGGTTCGCTCGATCCTGCCATGTTGGCGTGCCTAGCAGATCAAACAAGCGTAACACTACTCGTGTGAGTGAGGACATGCAGGACCGGGTGCAAACTGCTGCTTTACTCATGGTCCCCACCCAACCCTCCTGCACACGTGATCGCCTTCGCGCATTGACCATGCGCACTACTGTCGTCCGGCTCAGCTACTGGTCAACGTTCATTGAGGATATAAATCGTCTAACTCACCACTCTGCTGCGCCACGTTCTCGATGCCCAGTACTGAACGTGATGAACTGTAGCCCTCCAAAATGTGCGTCAGAACACTAAACAGCGGCAAGTCTGCTCAAAGTGTTGGGCAATGCAACAGTATAGTTGCAGGTGCTTGGAGGCTCAGCTCGTCATAACGTGAATTGGCTATGTCTGGCAAGGGGTAAGGGTTACTCTCACTGTGTTCTGCGTCTGCAGGGCTAACCTTTACTCATATATATCACCGTTGACGCGTTCACAATATCATCTTCAGGACGCAACATGCAACATCAAAATCAATGAATTCTGTCCTTGCTCCGGCCCGCACCTGACCGCGATTGTCAGCATCAGCAAGTCAGTCAGAATTGCAGCTTATAGCATGTTTCAACTAGCCGTGGCGGGCGCACATCTGTCAGGGCTTTCTTTGAATCACCAGTGAGTTCCTCACTTGGCAGTGCTGCTATCACGGTGCTTGACTGTGAAGCAGTACAAAGGCAGCACTCGTTGGATCCTGGCCGGCGCATCAGAGCGATAGCTCATGGTGGGTCGATATCTGAAACTCAGGTCGCTGTGTGCAGGTTGACGGAGCTGGGTGCCAAACTCCTTCGGACGGTCCAAACAGCACCAGTCTATAGTAAGCTCAACAGAGGCAGCTCATCAGCTCTGCAGTGGTAGCAGCAACCTTCAACGGCAGCAACTTGTTTCTCTTGGGGTAGCTTTGTTTCGTAAGCGTGTCAAGACATCGAACGTGTCACTCGTAGTGACACCAGCATTGTGGATTTGACCCCCTCCATCACCAGCCATCGCAGCAGTATGCACACATCATGCTCGTGTGCAACCAGACCTACAATATACAGATGATAAGGCAGCAGGCAACTATAATCTGTTTGGCTTGTCGCAACTATGTGTTGATGTGTTATTGATACTGAAGCCGCTTGCACTACTGCTACTACTGCTGCTGCTTCTGTATTTGCACCAGAGCTGTACAGCCTAGGCCCTAAGCCAGCACTCATTCGCCAACCAGCTGGTGAGGCAGGTGCCAGTATAGAGCTGGAGGTCTGGGAGTTACCAATAGAGAAAGTCGGGTGAGGAAGGGACAGTCTCTGCAGTATCCCCTTTGGCACCACTATTGGTGATCATGATGCTGACTTATGATATGGTGATGCTGCAAATCGTGGAGTTGAGATCATACTGATGTCGCTACTGCTGTCTATGCATGGTGGTGTAGCTGACAGATCCAATGGCACATCCTTGCCAAATGGCTCTTTGTTGCAGAATAGTGTGCAGCCTTTGGTAGTGCTCGCTGTTCTCTCCTGTTCCATATCAGTCACCAGGGAAGATGGTCGCGTATGGAAGCTTTGTGAAACAGCTACAGCAATTGCAACCTCTATTCAAGACTTATGGCAACTACCAGACATGCTGCTGCTGTTGTCTGCTCCACTCAACTGTACTCACTGTTGTGCTGCTGTCACCGTTCATGCTGTAGCTACTTCCTGCGTGACGGTGTCAAGGAGCCGCTAGCCATTGGTGATGTGTTGCTTGAAGACAACAGCACAGTGAAAGGTTTTGTGGGGGAGGCTTATGCAGTGGCAGCAGCTACAGAGATAACTCAGTATGGGGGCTGGAGGGCTTATCTGGCAGCCAAACATCAGCAATGACAACAGTATGGCAGGTTACAAGGCTACTTGACGCAGGAGCAGTTCTGCAGCAAAATGGCACAATCGTACTTTGAGTAGTAGAGTGTGTTGTAGGTGTCAGACTTCTACCAGGCCTGTAGATGATAGCAGTGTAGCCAGTGAGATCCCAACAGCCACTCAAGCTTGTCAAGATACTTTATAGGCAGTAAGGCTTTAATTCCCTCAGCTCAATGTAGGACAGCGCATCATGCTGGACTAGGCTGGTCAGCAGGGTGGTGCAGAACATTGTTTTGATGCTTCTCTCGATCTGACTGATGCAAAAGTGATGTACATACACTGTGTGACAGTGCCCGGCAGTGGCTTGCCATACTGCGGCAGTACATGTGCATTAGCTCGGGATGCCCACAGCAGACATTGATCAAGTGTTCGAACAATGCCCAAATCAACGACGTTCAGTCGTCGGACTGCCGGTGTGGCACACCGTGTGACATCAGAAGAAGTTCTTGAGCCTCGAACTGCTCAATTGTTATCACAGAAAGGCGTGCTGAGGTACCGTAGCTTGGCATAGCCTGTTTCAAGTAGGCTCACTGGCGTCTGCCATGCTGCCATTTGTTTGCAGCACAAGCCTGAGAGGTTAGGGTAGTTCAAGCCATGCATTTGTGATATCTACAGTCAGCAGTAAAGGCGCCCCGAGTGTCTGCCCCTTGCTGAGAAGCCTGGCACTGCCTGTTCACAGTACTCGTGTTCACACACTGTGTTGAACAGGTGTTTAGCACATACCTGCTGAGCCATTCATATTCCCTTCCTTACCATTCAGTGGCCAACGGGCACTGACTTTGGGGAGTCAAATGGTTCGTTGACCGTGCCAATAACGTTATCAACCGGGTGCTCGCCAAATTGTGCTCGGCGATGGTATATGAGGTTATTATTCTGACCTCACATCAGTCGTCAGCACCTGTTTTGGGTCAATCTCAGCTGTGACAACTGCAAAGCGCACTATTCCGAGCAGCCGTTGATCCGAAAGCAGCAACATGCTAGTCCAAATATACGTAGATGAGGACATTGATGTCAGTGTAAAGATAGTCCGAACCTCAAAGGCTGCAGCAACAGTGCATCAACCCGCACCACAGCATGTGGTAGTTAGACAGGAGGATGTTGCAGAGCCAGCAGCTCAAGCACCACCTGCACGAGTAGAGCAGGTGCAAGAACAGGAAAAGCTCACAGATCGCATAGACACCCGACTGTCTGACAGGTCGAAGCCCGTGCTGCTATTCATTGGCAGTACCTTTCAGAGAGCATCAGTCAACTCACCCTCAAAGATGACAGCAGGGGCATGGGTTGCAACAGACAGCGTTAGCCCAGGTTTGAGTCTGATGAGGAACTTGATGAGCAATGCCACAAAGATCACCAAGCAGCTGTCAGATGTGGGGGCAGTCTATGCTGTACTGACAAGCCCACAGCTTCAGGAGCTAATGAAGGGCAGGGCAACACTGCACATCAACTCCAGTGTCAGCAGAACTGTTCGCCTTGTGCACACAGCTCAAGGTAGCTGCTGCAAGTATGATGCTGCTGTTGCTGTACAGATCAGACGTCTTGTAGCCAAGCTGCCTTTCAAGGTGCTGTTCTTTCAATATCAGTCTAGGAAAGTAAGGAGGCCAGCACCAGTAGCAGCAGGACTAAAGCAGGCTCTAGCTTTGGCCAATAGATGCGACAAGTACCAGCAAACTTGTGAGCTGCCAGCTCCATGCCCTGGAAAGCTGGGTCAATGATGTGCATACTATCGTGGCTTTACTGTCTAGACGCTGGAGCAGGTCTCAGCAGCACCAATGGGATTCTTGTCGAGGTGCTTGCCAAGCCTTGCGTGTCAGCCACGCAGGCAGCATTGAAGCTGTAGCACTGATGGTGCGATCTTTGGTATTTCTGTTGACTGCGACGCTAGCAGTAGTACTCTTCTCACTGAAATGATTGTAAGTCGAGGAACAGACAGCAGCTTATGATCAGCAACACTGATCATGAAGTACTGCAACCGTTGCGGGTGGCACCCGGTGGGAAGTGTGCTGGTGCTTGCTGAGCAGTGTCAGCGTTGGCAAGCGGTTTGCTGCTGGCCTCAGCCATGCTCACTGATCCAACGCAAGTGGGTGGCCATTCTATGAACTGTCCTTCAATCGATCGAGATGGATGGCATGTAGCTGCAAGTGCCCAACCATACTTGTTGTTGGTTCCAGTAACTCACGATCTGATTGATGAACTTTGAGCCAATGGTTTGCTGTGGCAGCCTGGCAGGGGCCCTAGGACTTCCATCATGTCAGACCTGGCTCAGTCAACCTTGGCTTGGCTGTCGTTGCTGCTCATTATTGCTATCCAAACAGTGACTCAGTCACTTTGAAAGAAATACCACATCTTCAACTGAGGCTCAGTTGATCATTGAGTACCAGGCACCTTTGTTACTTTGGTCAGGGGCCACACTACCTTCAAGCAGGCATCCCTTCATCAACAGCAATAGCTGTCAGAGCACCGGGTGCCAACCGTCACAACTGAAGAGCAATGCATAAACTCACCAGTGGTAGCAACATGAGTCTCTCAAGGTTGGATGTCCATCAATTCAAGGGTTCAAGCATAGGCAGTCGCCTTACCATAAAAGTTCAACACCTTTGTTGTGCTCACACAAGTGCAGGCAATGGCCATGGCCTTATGCACTGCACACCATTGGTGCATAAAAATACGTCCGTCCTCATCTCCGCCCTAAAGACTCTAAACTTATGACACATTCGCTCCCTGCAACTGGTTCTCTAACTGCTCAAGCTCATCATCATCCAGATCTTCCTCATCATCATCATCATCATCTATAATTTCATCGTCGTCATCATCATCGTCGAACAAAGCTGCCTGCTCAGCATCATTTAACTGCAAGGTTGTTGCACCCGCTGCTGCACTGCTGCTACTGGCCTCACCGCCTGCATCATGGCTGCTGCTTCCTGCTGCTGCTGCTTCCTGCTCCTCTGGTGCTGCTGTTGATTGGGTACGAGCTGCTTCCTGTGCTTTACGAGCCTGCATGAAGTGACAACACACAAGGGGCACTCAATATCTCTGGTTGTCTACAGTAGCTGGTGAGTCAACAGCCTATGGGTGGCAGAGGGGGTCATCCTGGTGGACAGCACTGATCCAACATGCACTGCACATCACTGAGTTAACTTTCAACACCAGCACTATGACAAGTCCACCAGTTGGGCCAGCTGGTGCAGGAACAAGTGCTGGTGCCCGCTGCTGACCTGTTCAAACATTTCATTGATCTTTGCCTCGTCATCATCTTCACGCTTGTACTCATCAGCTCCACCAGCAGCTGCATCGTCAGTGGCGACGAAGTTGTCCTGCATGAAGATCTCACGACCGTTGAGGACACCCTGCACACACACAACAATACAAACAACGACGAGGCTGAGAGAGTGGTTTCAGACCTGAAGCACAATTGCATGTTCGTTACTATAATGGACTGCCTGAAGCACATGTCGCACGGCACTACGGTATGATACCAGCCGGGTCCTGCCAGTTGTGACCAATCAGGCCTGCTGGTTTACACCACAGGAAAATGCATGCATGATGAATAGCACTGTGCCACAGCAATTGCTGCATGCTGACTATAACCACTGACCTTCTTCTTTCTCTCTTCTGCTGCTGCTGCCCGCTTTGCTTCCCTCTCAGCATTTCTCTTTGCATGCCAGGCCCGGAACACCTGCAGGACAGACGCATAGTAGGTTATCGAGACAAGAATAGTCTACAAACTGAAGTATTCCAGTTGCTGAAAGTGCTGGTGTAGCACAGTAGAATCAAAGTGATAGTGACCAGCTGCCCAGCACATCTTTCCAGCCCCAGTATGCCCTTGTAAGATGCAGCACTTTGTCAATGCCACCACACATCTCTCATGCCACCACCAGTGCTCGCCTCTTCTGTTATTGGTGTCTTGGCCTCCACCTTCTGCCGCTGCTCCTCAATCTCCTCTGTGATGTCCTTGGCATTCCTGGCCTCCTCCTCCAGCAGCTCTTTCATCTGACTCTTCAGAACATAACCAGGGGGAAGCGCATGCCTGGGGATGTGGAGACAGGGACAGCAGAAGGTTGTCAGTGTGGTGCAGCAGCCTAAAGCACTGCCAGTGTCGTTCCTCCGTTATTGGCTGAACAGCTATTCGCAAGAAAACCACAAGTATGTCAATGTTGGGCACTGGATGCAGCATGTAGTCAACATGCACCCAACCGAAGGCAACTACTGACCTGTATTTGCAGTCTGCTCCATTTGGGCACTTCCAGAACCAACCATACTGTCTCTTCTCGACTGCATCTAAGAAGTATCTGCAGATGATGTTAGTTGCATTAGAAGGCTTCTCACTGCCATGTTTCTCTTTCACCACTTTCTCTAGGGTCTCCTGATCCCAATCATCCATACCCTGGTTCACAAGTTGATGCAGCAGACACAGCAGTCGCAAGGGTGAGAATGGCATGACAATAAGGCAGCTGTGAAGATACTGGCGCAAACAGTGGAGCGATTGGGGCAGCAAGTCACGTCTATCATAGGCGTGTTGATCTAGCTGGATGGTCAAGAGCACTGTCTGGACCTTGACTATTGCCTTCCAGGCTTACTCAACCAGTTCAAGAAGTCCTTACTTATGCATTCAGGACAAGGCTGGCACCACACTGAAACTTCATCTGCAGCCCTGCCTGTCCCCTCAAATTCAGGCCATATTACCTCGCAACAACAGATGCAACATACAGCTGGTGATACCACCCTCACTCCCCAAGTCTTTCCTTCTTATCTGTGCTCACCTCTTCATCTTCCTTGTTGACATCTCGCTGATCAGTGAACAAGTCAATCTTGGCTGTCTTACGCTCTACACTCAGGTCATGACTATACTTGCACTTGAAGCCCTTGGTGCACTGACCATGCCTGCAGGAAAAGAGGGTCAACTGTGATACCATCAAGAGCTACTGCTACACAATCAACATCACTGCATACCATTGCTGCATGCACAGTGTTGCTTTGCTGCAGCAGGACCAGACAGTGGGGGCTGCAGCAAGCAGTCGCTGTCTGACGCTGCCATGGTGACGCTGCCATGGTGATCACTGCCCCTGCTGCCCACCCCGGCCCTCACCTGAAGAACTCACACACCACTGACTTCGGGTCAACACCTACGAGGAAGAATGGAGATGTCATTGAAGCTTGTTGCTACCAACGCGGAGGCATGCACCAACCACAGGACACACACTGGGCTGTCTTGTATCAGGTGTGCACCTCGACCCTCCTTTCACTGCCAAAGCAGGCGTGATGTGCCTTGTAGCTGCACAAAATGAACTCCGGTACGAAATCTAAACCTATCTGGTTGATGGGGCTTACATTTTGCTGCCTAGGTGATGTCATTGAGGTGATGTCATTGAGCAGACACAAGCTAAACTATGCTGCACATGCCAGCCTATCCATATTGCCTTGCACCAACCAAACATACCTGCTGGCACCTTTGGCTGCTTGATTGCCTGAGCAAACAGTTCCTGCAGCTCCTTCTTGCGGCGCTCCTCTGCCTCTTTCTTCTCCTGCACATGCAGGACAGCTGGTCACACTCAAGCAACTTGACATCTGGGCAGGCTGCAGACTACTTAGCCTTTACAAAGCAGTGTCTGACAAAGACCAAACAAACACTGATGAGCAATCTGCTTGTCACTGATACAGCTGCTGCAGCTTATTTGCTTGCCAAGCTGCTACCACTATATGTGGGGCTGCAGTCATCCATAAAGAAGAGGATTGATCTTGCACACCAGCATCTGCTGCATGTTGCTCTGCTTGTGATCACTAGCTGACAGGCATCATGCTATGTCCCACCTTCTTGGCTTTTTCTGCAAGCTCCTGTGCCCTCTTGTCCTTGGCACTGATGCCACCTACTGCAGAATTCACACCCTGCACATACCTGCGATTAACCAGGAAGCATGTACCCTAGCTTGTATGCTCGTCTTGACGAATTCAGGCTGATATGCTGTTGATACTGCTACTCAGCAGCAAATGACGATACTGCAGCTATGCTGCAACGTTGGACTGGTTGGTATACATAGCTTGCTAGCCTTGCTGGGTGTGCACACTGACGTGGACGGACAGCCGCATACACCTACTTCTGCACTTTCGCACTCTTGTTTTTGTTTTTTAGACCAAAAGTTTTGTCTTCTGCAGCCTGCAGGATGTGTGACACGGCTCACACGACAAGGTATGCAGTAAAAGTTGCATGGCAGGCTGCAGGGCAGCAGCAGGTCAATGAAGAAGCAGAATGAGGCTCATGCAAGCTGAGCGTGCGCTGAATGCAATAGCAACCTTTTGCTTTGCTTTCTGACGTGCTTTGTCCACCTCCTTGGAGGCCTTGGCTGCTGCTTTGGGTGCCATCAGTGCTGGTTGCTGTGGTGATGGTTGCTAAAGCTCAGCCGATGTCTGCAACTCTACGTTAACAACCCCGAGCCTGATTTACTACGTAATGCTAACTTCTTTATATATATAGGCTTTCGACAGAGCGGAGACCAGCAGGCAACTAGTGATGTCTGCAATGCAAGGGCGGTGAGGCCACTAAGCGCCAACCAGCAGATATCAAACTAGATACTAATACGAGTGATCGAGACTGCTTACTCTTGACTTCCTGCCCGTCGACTGCTCAATGTGGCTCTGCTTGTTCACCTTCTGCCAGGTGTTGGGGAACAGTACGCGCAACCAAGCTTGCCCAGGTTGTGGCACCTCAGACGTCAAGCTGACAGTTCACAGCATTAGTGTAACTGACTGAAGTGTGCTCCGGCAACTCTGTAGCTCCTCTTCGAGCCAACAGATGCTGTTGTGCAACCAAATGTATACTCTGTGAATGACCAGGGCCCTTGCGGGCGACAACCTCTGTCCTGGGAAAGAACGTTGCAGATCTCATGCATCTCTGGCTCTGACTGAAGTTGACAGTGTCATGTAGGTTACCAGCTTGCAGCAGAACTAACATGCCTGACCTGGTTCAGGACGTGGACCCGGTCGAGATCGCCTCAGCAACTGGAGGCTTTCATGAAGTAGCAGAGATAGGAGAGGGAGGTTTCGGCAAAGTGTACCGTGCGATGGTGAAGCACAGGCCTGTTGCGTGCAAGGTCTGAACGCTGCAGCACTGATAGGAGATCATTGCGTCTAACAGCCGACAGTGTTGAGTGTTCTGACTTTCTCATCTTCACCTGCAGGTGATGGCCACCGATGGCCTTCAGGGTCAGTCAGAGTTTGACAATGAGGTTGCGGTATGTGATGGCTCAAATTCAGCTACCTGGACACAAGCTGTGCAGCTCCTGTCAGGCATGTTATGCATAAGCTGTGTGTCATGTGTCGAAGATGTCACGCATCAAGTGCAGCAACTGGCCAATCACACCATTCATCAAGCAACAAGCCATTGGGTAATGGGCTTCACCCTGCCTCTGGCTCTTGCAGGTGCTGTCGCGCATCAGTCATGGCCATCTTGTGCGTCTGCTGGGAGTGTGCCGCAGCAGCGACCCACAGCTGCGCTGCCTGTTGTACGAGTGAGTGCAGGCACGCAGGACAGGGACAGCAACATCTCAGCCTGCAGTGTCACCTTCAGTGTGCACATGCAGTACCTCCAGTGTTCACCAGCAGACAAGGTGTTGGCAGCTCTTGCACCCCAGTCAATATGTATGTACATACGCCAACATGCGCGGGTCTGAATGGCATCAACACAACTATAACCAGCACTGTCATGCTGCTGCTGTAGACTAATGCCAGCTGGGAATGTTGAAGATCAGATGTCAACACAGGTGCTGCTTCCATACAGGTTGTCTGACAATGCATGTCACTTGTCTTTTGCTTTGAATGTCTGTGCTCCTTCGCTGTTTGATTGGTTGTTTGTAGCCCTGACAACTTGTGGCAATGGTATTGCTTTTATATTGTGTACATGGGTCCACATAGTCCTCCTGTTATCTGCTGTGTGCAGTTTGGGCAGTCTGTATTGACCTGGTGGCTGCGTCTCAGAGTGGCAGCACAGGTTGCAGCAGCCATTGCCTACCTTCATACACTACCAGCATCTGCTGGGGGACCACTTATACACAGGGACATCAAACCCGCAAACATGTTTCTTGACGGCCGGCTGAATGCCAAGCTTGGTGATGTTGGCTTGGCCACTCCTGCAGCCAGTAACAGGGCCACCAGCAGCAGCAGGCAGAGCCGTGAGCAGGACATGGTGGGGACATACCCGTATCTGGCGCCTGAGTACAGATCATCAGGAACCATCAGCCTCAAGACAGATGTGTACGCGCTCGGCGTCTCTCTCCTGCAACTGGCTACAGGGCAGCAGGAGCGGCTGCAAGACATAGTGCAGCGCTGTACTGAAGCAGTGGCTGCAGGGCAGGCAGGCAGTGTGCTTGATCCTGCGGCTGGTGGTTGGGATGAGGCTGCAGGAGAGCGACTACTGTGTCTGGGTCTGTGGTGCTGCACTACGTCGGCAGATGCAAGGCCATCCAGCTCTGTCATTGCTCAGGAGCTGGCCAAACTGCATCAAGCAGCTGATCAGGCTCGCAGGGCTACAGCTGCCTGGGCTCCCCAAGGCAACCCAAGCAATCACTTGATGAGCAGGGCTGCAGAGACAAGCAGCAGCAATGTGATCAATGACAAGGTGCAGCAGCATACAGGACTAGTAGGACCAATGGCGGCCAGCAACATGGGTGGTGGTACGGCCGCTGGCGGTTTTTGGAGGTTCTTGACATCGTCTACTGGTTGATTGTATGTGTTTGGAGGTTCTTGACATCGTCTACTGGTTGATTGTATGTGTTTGTAACAGAATGCATTGACCTGTAAATGTGATTTCGAATCTCCATCACTTGCATTTGACGTCAAATTGTACCATTGCCGGTCCCGTATTTCTGGTGGCAAGGCGGTTGGTGACCATCAACATCAAGTATTTTTTAAGAGCTAGGGATTACAAATTCGTATGTTTGCTGGGTTGTGCAGTAGTGCTGCTTGAATGAAACATCTTAACAGGTTGGGATATGAGCCTGTTTGTGCGCTTCACCTGAGCTGCTTGATGGGGCTCTGCTGCTGAGGGGGTGCCGGTTAGCAAGGTGGACAAGGTCCCACATCACACACGTGTGACACTTGAGTTGGTTGTAACTTGCACACCTGCTGCTCACGCATATGGTATCTTTGTCGAAGCACATGTATAGCAACGCTTGCAGCTGTAAGTACGGTCTACCGACGTGTGAGCCTCACAAGAGTCTTTGTCATCTGGTCGGCAGTCATACCTGGCACTTGCTGAGGAAGGGCGGAAAAACGCCACTTGTCCGCCTCCTCTGTTATAAAACATTACATTTACTTGATGAGTTGAAACCAAACGTATGTCACTCGGCAGAGAATCTAGACATTAGGATGGCTGCCTACGATTCGCGAAATCTGCATCTGGTAGAGCTTAATGACGCCAATTTGACTATCTACATACCTCCATGGATGTGTAATCAAGTTGAGGCAGGTGTATATGATGAGCTGGATAACACTTTGCTCAGGTGCTGGCTGCTGCAAGACAGTATAGCTGCTGTGGCCGACTGGTGGTCATGCAATACGGTGCTGACTCTTGGACTGCATCTTGTCTTACAGATACATGGATGACCAGGAAGCTGTTCTTTTGGCTTATAACAGCGTGCAGATAACAAGCAAACAGGTTGGCCACTCCGTTGACTGGCAACTGAAGTACACTCGAACTCTGAGTGGGTCCAGACATACTGCTGTTGCTGCTGGACCTGGTACTACCTGAAACACTGTAACGTTTTCATGCAGGCATTGCTAGCATCATATCTGCCATACTTGGCTATAGAGGCTCGAGCAAACCTGCTATTGTTCAAGCCCATACCAGGCAAAATTCTAGGTAAGCTACTCTAGCTGCGATGATGTTCGGTTCATCACTCTGGCATACCATCATCATGCCAGCAGAACACTACACACGGTTCTGTGATCAGACTTTTTCAGTGCTGCGCAGCATCCTGTGATAGCGTCATCAGTTGCTCTCCTGTTGTCGCCGCAGTTGGCCGCGTGCACAGGTTGAGTTCTGGCCTTCTGGGGTTGCTGGTGCTTGGTGGAATCAATGCCATGATACCTGCTGCTCAGATGCCAAAGGGGTTCAAGTACGATGCAAAGGCAAGTCAGTAGTTGCTGGTGTCGGCAGTACACATGTCCATCTGGTCATCCGGTGTACCTTGCTGTCTGCCATCCAAGTCCCGTACAAAGGGTGTATTGGACAAAGCACTGGTGGTGCATTGATGGTGTAACCCTGACCCTGCTTGTCATGTTCTCTTCTCCTGCACGCACAGAATGTGTGTTGGGTTCCTGATGGTGACTACAGTCGAGCTATCCTGATGGGAGATTTCGTGGCATGCAATGTTTTGAGGTGAGCTGGCTGGACAGCAGCAGTCACACTGGAGGATCGCTCCTAGACCGCAGATGTTTTGTGCGCTATAGAGGTCATGCACTGTACAGACCTACCTATTGCAAGTCCCTAGTGTAGATGTGTCACATTCTGTGCAGGTCCAGTCGCGTCAGCTTGCAGCGGTGTGTGGTTGTGTTGAGCTGGTTGTTGCAGGACTGCTGCATGCTGCCGAGATGTGCCA
>JARWLF010000811.1:0-12834 GCA_029853055.1 Scenedesmus sp. KT-U
AGCGGTGGGGCAGAGGCTTTCGGGCGTTGCCCCCAGCTGTTCTTGTTTGCTTTGCCTTCTCAGTATCTGCAGCGGTGGGGCAGAGGCTTTCGGGCGTTGCCCCCAGCTGTGCTTGTCTTCTTTCTCTTCTCTCAGTAGCTGCAGTGGTGGGGCAGAGGCTTTCGAGCACTGAGGTAATGTCAGCAACTGCGCATTTGTATCGCAGCACCAGCAGTAATGCATGTGTTCTGAACATTGCCTGCTGTTCTATGGTCAGAGATGCTGGTGCTGCCAATCAAGCCCTGGTCTTTTGAGCAGATCGTGGCATGTGCGAAGGAGAAATTGCATTTGCATAAGTAGATACAGGACACAGTCTGGTGTTGCTGAAGGAAACCATTACCGGTCCTAAATCATGCAGCAGCAGTGTTTCAGGGCTGGTTGTGTGCCAAGTCTTCCAGGTGAGCCTATCTAACACTCACCTGGTGCATGAGGCTTCTACCACTGGCCAGCAGTATCAGAGTCGTCTTTGCATAGAGCGAGTGGTGCTGGGGTTTTCAGCTGCAATGCAGCTGCTCTGTCATGGTGATGATGTCAGCCTGATTTCTGATTGTAATTGACTTGGTGTGATATGCAATCATTGTGGCACAGCAAGATTATGGTGTGCTTGTTGTCTGCTCCCTATATGTGTCAACGCTTGTACCAACTCTACCTCTGGTGCTGCTGCAGGATCCGGGATGCTCGTACATGAGTGCAAACAAGTCTGGCTTTGGGTACCTGATGTTGAGGACAATATCTCGTAATCAGCAGCTGTAGACGATGCTATCAGTTTGGCAGTACTTGAGATCGACAGCTCAGTGGTGTGAGCCTGGCAGTGAATCATGTACAGCAGCAGTGCACTACACGCATGTTTAGTCGAGCGAACCTGCTGGTGCGTCTCGGTATTTCAGTCTCTGTGCTTACTTACTCAGATAAGGCTTCTTGTTGTGAAAGAGACAGAATCACCATGCAAGCAAGCAACACAGCTGTGAAGAATGCACTGGGTTCTTGTTGTGTGGTTCTGGGCATGTTCAGTTGCAGCTGAAGGTGGTGCTGTTGTGTAACTGATATGCTCATCAGCACATGCTGGACGCTGGATGGTGGAAGGAAGGTTTTAGCAATTGGCATCGTGACCGTCAATAACTGACCGGCAGTGACTGCTTCCATACTGAATGCAACAGAATTGTGATTTATGGCCTCGTGCAGTGATGTGAATGCAAACATGCCTAACACAAACTTTGTTCATTTGTAGTAGATCTAAGTACTAGTAGCAGGTTGCTGACTCAGATAGCCTACTACCTAGCAAACGGTTAGTCTGCAGTGTGTATTCCGCTTGCGTCCGATAGGATTGTGAGTTGGCTTCATTCACCCGACTTCAAGTGAAGTGCTAATCACACTCAGGAAAGCATGCCATGAGGTATCACTCAGCAAATAGTGTGGTCTGCAAAGTCATCACATGCATGTCACATCCACAAATTAATCATCTGTGGGTATTGAACGGCAGGGTCTCAGTTTATTTTCTTTGTTTAGCTGTCTCGGGATCCATTCCTGGACCTCCTTACTAACAGGCTGTGGCCTTTCGACCAGTATGTACGCAACGCTTTGCGAAAGATCATCATCAGCACAAGGCAATATATTCACAACAATGACACTGACTACGTCCACATGGCACAGCAGATCGACTGCAGGCAAGCATCGGCACCAGGGTGCGGTACGCTACCGCGGTCTTCTTCCAAGGCAGTCGTGTTTCAGTCCCTGCATGAAGAACACTTGGTTGTGAAACTTCACAGAGCTTGTTGACTGGTTGGATCACATCATCACCGGCAGTTGAGCCGTAAACGTTATGCCAGGAAGGTCTCTTGCTTGCTCGAGCACACACCTACTGTCGGGCTCCAAGTGGGCTGCAGCTATTGCTATTCGTTCTGCATGGTGAAGCTGACACCTGTAAGCAAGACGTCGTGAGTTTATGTGCAAATTGCAGACTCTTTCAGGCTTACTTGGCCTCAGTGCATCATTGTCTCTCAAGCATCTGCAGCAGCAAACGTATGACCTATATGTAGCAAATTCTCAACGTCTTGCATCCTTGCAGGCTGTATCATAACTCCCAGAACCTCAGGACTATGTCAGTCTGCACTGGTTCAGCCGCTCGACATGCAGACCCTCCGCCCAGCACATCCCTCACTGCTGTCAAAGAGCAGCAGTAGATAGCAGGTAGCCCAGTGTTTGAAGGCCACACAGTGCAATCCAGCATACGAAAAGGGTCATCACATTGGTCAGGAATAGTACCAGCAAAGGTGTCAGAACAGGCGATGCAGCTGCTGGCAGAGCGCACAAGTGTCACAGAACTGCACGAGGAGACTATCGCCAATTGAAAGAAGGGAACAGGTAACATCTACAAGCTCAGCATATCTAGTATGATTGATCAAGGCTCAAGACCCTTGAGCTGACAGCAATCGCAGTGAGCTTGCCCTGAGAACTACAACAGCTGGCAGCGGCAGCACCAATTACAACACGCCAGCTACAGTGCTGCCAGGAACCTGGTGTGCTCAAGTGGTACCGCAGCAGAGTGTTCTTCTGATCATACTGCTCTCTGCTCACCTGCAGCATCTGATCACAGCATTTCAGCTTTGCAGCAATCTTATCTGCAGGTACCATTGGAGTGTTGCTAGGGCTTTCCAAACAGCAGGCCATGATGACTCAGCAGCAGCAGCAGCAGCAGCAAGAGATCTCTGGACGGTGTATGTATATTGTATTTCAGCCGTGAACCTTTTGATGCCGCTAGCAAGCTGACCTTGCAAGTGTGGCAGGGTTGGCAGGAGCTGCCAATGCAGTGCTGCAGCTCAGGCCCCTGGGTCCCTACTGCTGACATTTAAGCAGAAAAGTCGTCAGCAGCTATCAACAGTCTGTCATCTGCAGTTGCCACAGCAGCAGAGGTCTCCTCAGGAGCAGCTTCGTCACAAAGGTAACACTGCAGCTGAGGGTATGCCTTCTATGGCATCAGCAGCAGCAGTTTGGTATCCTGATTGACTGTTGCCGCTGCTGCTGGTCGCTACAGCAGCACTGAAAGAAGTCTGTTGCAGCTGGGGAGACAGAAAGAAGTCTTCATGGCAGCAGCAAGGGCACAGCGGCACCAGTATAACTGGAAACAGAGACACAGCAACAACAGAAGAAGCGACAATGCATCTTGACTAAGTGTACAGCTTCTGTCCAGTGTGATGTTCTTGCGCCTCACGATGTGGCTCATAAGATGCCACCATCGGATGTTGGCAGCAGCAAACATTACTACCACCAGCAGCAGCAGCTGTGCTGGCTGCCTGCGCTCCGTTCCTAGCAGTCCTCTGTCTGTGTGCAGCTTCTGCCCAGCTTGCAGTATCACAAGCCAAGTCTGCAGCTGCGACCTGGAGCTGCATGACGATGACATTAGCAGCCTGCTTATTGTGTTGTGCGAGCTGAAGTGCCAGTGACACTTGAGGTATGGACTTTCTGCAGCATCTGCTGCCAGCGAGTCACTGAGGTATTCACCATTGGTGCTACTGCAACCTGTGTTGCCACCTGTTGAAGCACCTAGTATTAGAGCACATCAACTGATGGAAGAGTATTGTTTGAGCACCTCAGGTGTTGCTGTTGTGGCAAAGGACTAGACTACTGTAAGGCTCAGGTTTGATAAGTCTTATCTGTATTTCAGAATCCTGTTTAACCAGAAGTATAGAGTACCAGTGTAAATCAGAACCAGTACATCCCTCAGAATTACTGCCATTCTTGACTGCAGGTATCCTCTTCCTGGGTTGACTCATTGGCAGCAGTCACTGCAGCAGCAGCTGGGTTGGAGTGCTCTTGGTCAGCACCAATCACTTCGGTGCACAGTGGACAAAGAATTTGTTTATACCATCAAATGCTGCAGCTGGAGGATCTGGCAGCAATTCCTACACGCTGCCAGCAGTTGAACTGCATGCGAGGCAGTGGAAACATCATCAGTATTCTGTCAGACTGTAGCAGCGCACAGCAGCTTAACCAGTGGCATCCTTTTGTGACTGATACCCTGAAGACCATGATCCCCAGGGGAACCCTCTGACACCATCTCCCGCTCACTTATCATTGCAGCAGTCGCAGCAGTGCAGCAAACTGCAATTCGACGCCCGATTTTCAACGTACTGCTGACAAGCAACCACCTGGCACCACTGACTGCTGCTGCTTCAGGGTCAGGCAGCAGTTGAAGGTGCTGCAGCTGTTGGCCAACAGTGTAGTGAGGAAAGCAGTCAGTCGTCAGCTGATTCTACTGCTGGGATGCTCTTAGCAACAACACAGCAAATGACAGGAGCAGACAGTATGATAGCAGCAGCAGTGACAGATGCGGTTGGGTGTTGTGATGAGCGAGAACGATGTAGACATTTTGCTCAAGACAACAAGGACTCTGATCTGCTGCTGGTGACCCTCACCCTTGTCTCCCTTACTAGGCTTAACCTTCAAGATTGGCTCCATTCTCCTGCTGTGCAGTATCCGCACCAAGAAGGGCTGGTGCCGCCGTTACTTTGGTATGGTCAAACTCATCGTCTCCGGCGTTAGTGGGTCCTGATACAGAGCATCTGTCACCATTGCTGCTTCCAAGCGCAGGTAAGCAAGATGTGCAGAGGCAGCAGCCTGAGGTGCTGGTTTGTTGCTGATCAGCAGGCAGCAGATTGTTGGTGTCGGCCCGTACCATGTTTGTATGGACAGCTTACAGCTTTGACAACATGCTTGCTGAACCCTGTCTCCGCTGCTCGGTGAATTTATGTGTCTCAGATACACTCCTGCCGCTGCTGTTACTTCTGTTGCTGTAGATCTTGTCAACAAGAAGCTGTCAGGAGTTGCTGCAGTGCTGCAACATGCCGTGGACCTGAATCCCATCACTGATGGGGACACCCCAGCTAGTTCGTGATTGTGTGGTAAGTGCAGGATGCAGCATCATCAGTGTTACATGTCAAGATGACAGTGATGCGTCAAAGGACCTCTTGGATTACAGACCTGTGCACAAGCCCAACTTGTCTGCTGTGCATGAGGCAACGTAGAAAGGCTGGTCATCGTCTCGCACCATCTTTGTGAGTATGGAATCTGGGAGCAGTAAACAGCTCATGACTCTGGGCACATCACATGTGCATCTGCTGCTGGCAACAGACAGTTGCAGATGATAGTAGGAATGGTTGCAGTGTGGCTTGCCCCTGTTGCGTTTGCTACAAGCACTTGTGCTTTCTCCCCCTCTGCTACTGATACCCAGGAGCGTGTGCTGTATGGTCGAGGTAGCAGCAGCAGTTGGAAGCATCAGTACTACATGCCGGCTACTGCTGATGCAGCAGTCATGGCCTGGAGGAAGTGGCTGGACAGGTGAGCAGGACATGATGCATGTTTGGTTGACACCCAGTTGATCTGACATCCGTTATGGCTGCTATTGGTACATGAAGCTTTGTGTGAAATGCTGGATGTCAAAGCTTAGCGATCATTGCTCAAGAGCCACCCTGCAGCATAGCAAGTTTAGGTTGACAATCGGTACAAGGCTATGCACTCGATGTTACTACTCGATGTTTGCTGTTTTCTGCAGGTGTGGCACCAACCTCCCACCGACCCTGTGATTGCTCAAATTTCCCCCAAGCAGTTGTGACATCAGTAATTGGTCCAGCGGCATCAGGAGCAGCATGGTGAGCCTAAGACACAGCCTCATACACAGAGCAGCAGGAGCAGCAATCGGAGGTTTCCTGGAAAGTGCTGTTGCTACTGCTAGTGGCACTTGCAGAAGTGGCAGAAACAGCCTTTGCTTATAAGTTGAGGTTCTGTCAGCTGTTGATCTTTTAGGACCATGTGCAAGCTGATATCGTCTTGAAACTTGACAAGAATGATGGAAAGGAGCTGCTTGATGCCGGTGCCCATACAGCTGCAGGAGTCTCAAATATGATAACACTGAAACCAAGAGTGGCACTTCTGAGGGCAATCCTGTGCAACTTGCGATGAAATCTTGGTCGGTGCTCAGTGCTTGCACTGGAGTCCAGCCAAGGGTTGGAATCCCAAGGGCCTCTTGGCCGGAGAGGGTAACAACTAGTGCTACTGGTCACTTGCATCCCCATCGTGTGCTTGCTTGCTGGTGTTACTACTGATGATGGCAACGATAAGATCGTTGCATTGGCAGCCTTTTGGCACAGTCTTGGATCTGTTGTCAGGGTTGCCATCCCTCATCAATGCAGAGCTGCTCGGGGTCTGCTTCATGTGGTTGTTGATGAAGTCTCGCATGTGGTTGTTGATGAGTCTCGGGGTCTGCTTCATGTGGTTGTTGATGAGTCTCGGGGTCTGCTTCATGTGGTTGTTGATGAAGTAGTGTAAACAGTGTCACATCGGCTTGTCTTGACTGGTGTAACACTTGCCATGACATGATGTTGACTAATGTGATTTGTTCTCAACACATTGTTGAGCTGAATGCTGTGGAGCATGGCTGTCCAGTAAATCATAAGCAGTGCCCGGGTTACTAAGGGCATGTAAGTCAGTGACCAATGGAACGGATATAGTAACACTGTCAGTGACATGTCACTGGCACCGAGTGTACACTGGTACCGAGTGCTGAGAGCTAAACACTACCGTGAATGTTGCCAGCAGGCACTCTGATCAGGCTGAGTTGACCGTCAACTTGGACCAAGACAGCCTTCTGGCTGTGCTGAAACCAGTTTCCACGGTTGAAATTTGAGCCTTGCTGGTGGCAAAAGCAGCAACAAGCTGTTCTCTGTCTGTGAGACTTGAAACTTGGTCACACAGTGGGCAAGGCTTTGGGAGCCAAGAGCTTCGCTAACCATGATGCATCACTGTTGAGTTGCTTTGTTACACATGTCGAGTCATACCTGGCCTTACTGATGCAGGCAGGTTGAGTACAGTGAGCTACTGTGGGCCTCACATAACACCAGAAAGAGTCTGCATGATCTCTAGTAGACAGCAAAGTCCAACAGTGTCCTTGCCCTCTCTGCAGAATCCAACTTTTGACCACACCCCGCCAAAGGGCATAGGGGCTCAACGCAGATCTGAGATCCACAAGTGCAGCTGATGATCTGGTGTCCTCGATTGCGGTACCTTGAAGGGCCAAGAAAGTTGTCATCTGGGTTGTCATCTGGGTTGTCATCTGGGTTGTAGCTACTATCATGGCACTGCAGCTGCCAGAATACTCATCCAGGTGTGTCAAAGCCAACTGCTGCGCAGTGAACAATAAATGCTCCAATCAGCCTCCTCAAGTAGACGGCCCTGCACACATCAGCGCAAGGTTTTGGATGGTGTTTCTGCTGTGCTCTGTCTAGCGACATGCTGTATTGCTAGAGACGGATGCCATGCAGCACACAATTTATGCCAGACAAGTGCTGCTGTAATTAGGCACCCTGATCACTGATAATTGCAGCTGTGGTGAGAGGTTGAACTGTGGCAGACCAGAAGCAGCAGCTTGCCGATCACAAACTCCGGCTCTGCGAACTTGCTTACCTCCTGGACAAGGACTCCTTAGGCTGAGCTAGCGGGTCGAGTCGTTGGTCAAGCTGCGCCGGACTTCGATGCTTCATGGTTCTGTGCCAGGCTGCTACTCGAGCCATTTGCTGACATGGTCCTCAGATCAAGCTGCCAGAAGAGACTGGCCCAACTGGCCAACCAGCAAGTCCACTCACAGAGTCCCTGCCTGCAAGGAGGACACTTTAAGGGTTAGCAATAATAATCAACCAGAGGCTCGACTGGTAAACCACCTGTCAGCATTATGATGAGCACATACAGCATGCTCGTCCACCAGCGTCATTGCAACCCAAGCAGGCTTCACCACATAACAATGATTTGCAGATCTACACTATGCAAGCAGCGCTTCACATGACCCTCTTCTCAATTGCTCCCAGAGGCACCCCATCATGAGGCAACCAAGCGTGAGCTTACGGGGTTATCACCCTCTCTGATGCCCCTTTCCAGGGGACTTTAGCTCAGCCCGTTGCAGAGGGTACTTGTATAGACTACAATTTTCCAAGGGACTTGTGACTGTATTGAATCGTACTGGCTTTGGAGGTCAATCAGAGAAACCAACGGTGTCTTTGCCCTCTCCGCAGAGTCCAGCCACCAACGTGACAATCATCACAGAAGTAAGGGTATCTCAGTGCCAACACCAGCACCAAGAAGACATCTGCTGCTGCAAGATGCCAGCTCCTTGAATTTTCGGGATATCACATGATACTATCTGCTTTTTGAAAGGTCGCCTGATGAGTAGGCGGGCAACCCAACAAGCTGATGGTGGCGTCTCACCACAACCAGCAGCCCTGAGCTGACAGCCACGGTAGTCATGATCACCAGCAACAGCAGCAAGGTACTCACGTCCAGCGGGTCGCTAATGGGGGCCAATGCCGACTTGCAATGTCACAGAACTTGGGTCTGGAAGCTGCCGGAACTGTCACATAACAGCACTGCTGTAACAACCTGCAAGAGCATGGCGAACAACATTACAAAGATGAGCATCTCATCCAATGCATGATCAGACACAGCAGGTATGTCAGACATGCACAGCGAGGTGGCACCTCGCAAGCACTTGACAATCTGTTAAGCTTGTTCCACAGCTCAGGAACATGTCGGACAGTTACACAGATATTCACTCACCCCCCTGCTTCAACTGCTTCACCATACAGGCAGTGTGTACCCATGACGTATCCAGAGGCGGCTGCCCCAGCACACAGCAGTTCAACCAAATTGATCACTCATCTCCGGCATTGCACTCCATGCGGTGCCAGAGGTCGGCCTGCAGTCAAGCAGCACATACCACCAATTTTGCATAATGAAAGACAACTATTTGTCGCAGTCACAAACAGAAGGCTCTGAGTGAAACAGGATGGTAATGAGCAACAGGAAATGCAGCATATGTACAATGCAGGTCATGTGACGGCACCATGCTGCAGCAGGTTACTCCATTTCGTATCTGTGCAGTCCACAGAGACCTGAAGGGAGCAAAGTGATGGAGCAATGGACTTGTTCATACAAGATAGGTGAAGAGGCATGTCCCATGGCAGGCAATAGACAGAACCACGATGTCCGCCATCAGTTGGCTCAAGTACGGGGCTGCTAGTTGGGTATCTTGTATGGCCGAGACAACCTGGAATCAGAGTCAACATACAACAAGGTCAGTACTGCATTGGTTGAGACATCTGATATATGTTGCTCCTTGTGCACTGTTGAGCTTGTATCTGAGACCAGGTCATCACCAAACCTAGCCATCATGATGTCAACAAGAGCAAGCTAATGCAACGAACGTAAGCAGGGTATTGCAGCTACCAACAGTTGTCCACAAGACTGTTTACCCACCATTGTGTACTACAGCACGCCAGCAGCCTACTGGTTCAAGCAGCACCAGTACTGTCTGTCCTTCTGTCTCTGCAGCTGCTGGACAGTGAACCGCTGATGAAGATGTTTGATGTGTGAACTGGCCCATGAGGTGGTGATGGTTCAGAAGCAAGAGTGGCGAGCTGCAGAAGTTGCAGTTGTAGGCAATGTTGTCACCCTCTGATGATGTGCGGCTGACTGCCAGCAGGCCCACAACTTAGCCGAGGGCAGTACAGGTTGTGATAGTCACCGATCAGAAGTTTGCTGGGGTGTACTGCTGCTGATTCAGTGGAGATCTTGTATGACTGTTGATAAATCAAGATGAAAACCAACAGTTCCTGCAAACACATGGCAGTGTGGCAAATTCAGTGAAACTTATATTAATAGATCAATCTGCTGGTTGCATGTTGTAAGGCAAGCATCTTCCGAGCGTACAAACGTCTTGCACATGCCCTTGCTGAGCTGCTGTATTAACGAAAGGTAATGCAGGTGTCCGCATGCTGTCAGTCAGCCAAGTACAGAAGGCAGTCATTGGGTGAAGCAGAATCAGACAATACAGTGCTTTTGTGCACAGCAAATATGGCATCATGCTCACCTGCTTCAGCTGGTGCACTGGTAGCCCAACGCACACTCATCAGCCACCTTGCGCAAGCATGCTGGCAGCAATGATATGGACCCATACACGCTTTTTGTTCATCTGTATTACTTTGATGCCACCCAGGCTGCTGAGATCACTCTGAACCATGCACAGTGAATAGACCGATTAGAAAGGCATTCATGCCAACTCAGTATCTCAACAAGTTGACCTGAGCAGTAGAAAGCGTGAAGCATACGCCAGACATACAGGATACACAGCACACACCAGTAGATCGTGACAGACATAGACAAGCCATGCTGACCACCTGCCACACATGTCTGCACAGCCACCACAACCTGCAGTGTCACCAGCTGTGGTGCCATGATCTGACTGACAGCTCGGTGTACTGCTAAGATCCACCATAGCCACAGGAAGCCCTCTGCTAGCTTTCATATGGAGAAGATCAAAACACCACCACAAGTCGAAGCTGTGAAGTTGCCTTGAGGCAATAACTGAGGGTCTTTGTGCTGAGGTCTCAAATGCAGTGCTTGACCAATGGTAGATTGTAAGGCTGTCAGAATCATCCAAGATGACCCCAAGTCGCCGTACAACCACACCATTGCAAGAGCAGCTGACATTACATCTACCGCCACTACAAGACATTCACTAGGCAGGCATTTCTTGCACAGTAACAACAGCTAGAAATACACCAAACAAGCAACAACTTTGTATACTGTACTACAGAACAACCCTTCTGCAAAGCAAAACGCCGGCTACAGTTTGACCACCACTGCAAGCTCCAACCAGCGTCTTACTTATGCCAGGTCTCTGCGACTTCAGCATAAGCCAGAGGCAGGTTGGGGCTCGTTCTTCAATACTATGCTATACAATGCTACGATGGCAACAGACTGCTCAGTGCATGCATGAAACATGCGAAGACCCACAACCCCGTCAATGAAGGAGTCCTGCTGATGTGTAGAGCTAGTATCACCACAATCCTGGCAACTTGCTGTATGAATGTTTCAAACAGCTTTGCACCTCAATTACACTGCATTACTGCAGCCGCTCTAGCTGCATTGCTGGTTGAGCCACTTCCTGCCATGTGTTGGACTTCCTTTGTGCTTGTGCACCTGCAGTGTGTGTCACAAAAGTGTCAGCAATCCATCCAAGTCTGAGACTTGCTGTACACTGATGCTGTGTACGGAACATGTTGCTTTCTGAGACTGCTGCATGCACAGAGGAACAGAAGCATCTCCAGACATAACACTGGTGATGTGCAAGCTGTAGTATAACATGCACTTCATGTTGCTGAGGCCATGATGATGGCACTCACAACCGCATAAACGCAGGTTCATTCACCGCCCAGCACGTTTGCACCATCCATCTCATCCTGCTGGTCATCCTGGGGTACAGGAGGTCCTTGCACTAGTTCACATCAGCGCACATGACATACTGCTGCAGAGGGACAGCAGGTGCTGCTGCTGCTGCTGTACATCACAAGACCAGGAGGTATGCCTCATGATGGCTTGATTAGGGGCTTTGGCAGACTCCTTACGTTCGGAACTGGTCAGGGCAGCAACCGGTGCGGCTATTCAGGCGACACCACTCGCAGGCATTGGTGTTGGCTGCTGCTATTGTATGCTGGCTGCCAGAAGTCCCACAGCTTAGGCAATTGCAAGTATGCTGTGTAGTACTCCGCTTGACACCGGGTGTTTGGTGCTTCCAGGCGTTGCTTGGAAGCAGGACATGTGCGCAGCACCACCTGTGCAGCGCAGGGGTGATGGGGGTGATGCAAGGCAAACAGCAGCAGCCAGACATGCAGGACATGTGTAAGTCAGCGATGTTCTCATGTGCAAGAGCAACTCTGGTGCATGTATACCAAGACAATTGGGATGCATACAACGCTATGACTGCGTAATGATTGTTGGGTGGACTGGTGGGCTGATGCTGCGTAAGCTGTTCTGGTCAGGCCCAAGGTGACAGTTGTTGACAGACCGAATGACGCAGAAGACAGCAGAAGACGAGAGGACAACTTCCAAGCATACTGCAGTGCGATCTTGTGCACTGCAGGAAACTAACACTGGCAGTGTTGACCTGCTGTACCGACATGTTGCCTTGTATCCAAAGACCACTCACCTTCTTGATCGACAGCATCACGTAGGGTCAACAAGCCTCTCCATGGATGTGGCCACATCCAACGAGTGCTTTCGCAACAGAAATGATCTGCGCCAGAGATGCAGGTGACACTGAGTAAAGAAGGGTGTTGCAGGTGACCTCTGTGACACACGCCCTCGCAGTCTGGTTGAATAAGTGATTACTGTAAAGGATCTGTATCATGCGTATCCGAGGCAGTGTCCTAGGCACGGCATGTCCTACAAGCTCTATGAACATACGTGCGATCTACAAGCATTGTACATTCACCAGCGGGGCAGCTTCATGGTGCAGTAAGTGCACCATGCAAATCACTTGTAGGACAATTACCGTTTTGCAGGAGACTCGACACTCAACAAGGAGCCGGTATCTTGACTTCCATAAGGAACCCCAGCAGACAGCGCTCCCTATCAGCTGCAAGCATGCGCGCCCCACGCCAATGATACTGAAAGCAACTCAGCTATTTGCTTGAAAGGTGTTCATTCAGGGTTGCACCATCTTCAGCAATCGCCCTTCGTTTCGCGCGCAGCTACGATAGCTTTCGAGCTTTCGTCGATTATTGTCAGGCCAAACAACATCTGTAATGCTTTCGATATTGATTGATTGATAAGTTACCACAGTGAATAGCCAAGAGAATAACATTTGTCGAAGTGACAACTAACAGCTGGCGGGGCTGCAATACGTGCAGCAGACTACATCAGTAAACGGCCAGAGTGGATTTGTGCTGCTTTCTGAAACCGCACTGATGCAAA
>JARWLF010000812.1:0-12831 GCA_029853055.1 Scenedesmus sp. KT-U
GCCCCACAGTGTAAGATGAGGGCAGTCGAGGTTCTGCAGTTTGCAAATTGCTGCAAGCAGCCTGCTTGGCGTATGGCACATCATCATAAGCCCTTTGCAACCTCTGCATGGACACGTCAGTGAAGTACTTGTCAGCCACGTGCTCAATGACCTGCAGCTGCTGGTGTGCGTGCTGCTGCTTGTCATCTCAGTTCTAGCACCCGGCTATTGGGTGCTGGTGCTAGAACTTGAAGACTCCTACTAGCACTATCAGCAGCAGGAAACTGCTGCTCAACTGCTGGGTTGTACAGTAGACCTGGGGGTAGCACTTGCCTTTCTAGCAGCAAGTGTGACCGGAGAAGTATACCGTATATGGAATTTGCAGACAGTAGATGCTGTGATCTAAAAACGTGCAGCACAAGTGCACCACCCCTCGCGTCTCTCTCAGGTAGAGCAATCTACTGCTGCGCTGAGGAAGGTGCTACTGCTGCGGTGGTTGGAACTGTACAGCTGTGTATGACAGGAGCATACAGGAGCTGTCAGACGAATGTGTGCGCTGCAGTGCAGTCTGCTTATGGATTGCATTGACAGCTACGCTGCTGCTGGCAACGCGTATGCGCAGTCCCTTCACTCACCCTTTGCGTATCGTAGGATACTCGACGTACGAGCCGGATTGTCAAAAGCTCACCACTTGGCCAATACAGCACGCTATACTCAAAAGTTGAAGGATGCAGTACAACAGCAAGCAGGCTGTGTGTCAATTTTGGGTACACAGTAGCTGTATCTCTGCATCATTTGATGTTGGCACATCAGCAGGCTGGACTGCAGCTAATGATGATGGTGAGATTGTCACACGGGAGGTGTAGCTGCTGCTGCTTGTGCAAGCTGCTGCTGCCGCTGCTGTACGTTGTTGCTGCTGCCTGCTCCTTGCTTGCAGAGCCTTTATCTCTGCCCAATTCCAAATTCTTGAGAACGGTGAAGCAAGAATAGCAATTCTTGAAACCTCATGCGTACTGTACAGGCCAGTGTGCTGAAGTCAGTCACTGTTCTGAGCTCTCTTGCAGGTGATGCAGTTCGCAACTGCCACTTGAGCACACTAGCCTGATCACAGGTGCTAGTCTTAGCATGTTGTAATTGTAACCTAAAAAGAAACAAAACAAGAACTTGGTTTTAACAAGAACCTTGCAGAGCTTTTCATGTGGAAGCCGTCCGGCATGGATGCACAGCTGTGCATGCTGTCACAGGTGCACTAGGGAGACCTACGTGACCTGATTGTCACGTATGCGGCATACTCAGTGCAACTGTGGTGCACTTTGCAGTTCATACGGCTGAAAGTCTCACCCGCATTAGTTTCCCAGCTTGGAATGACGGGCTCAAAATGCGGCCGATTGACGGAGGTTCAAAGTGTGTTTATGCCGCTTATGCAGCTGCCGATATGGTTGCTTCAAACAAAACTACCAACACATTGCACCAGTCCAGCTTGTTGTTCATTGGGCTGCATGTGTCAACGTTGAGCAACCCACCACAAGCTGGCGATCACTCGTACGGCGACCAGGCAAGATCAGGTTCAGGACCAACAGACATCACACATACCCATCAACCCCATCTCAATGTTGATGAGTAACTATTAGTATATCTTCAGCTTCAAAAACTCTGGGAGCATCACAAGAGTTCTGGGTCGACTTATGAAGAAACCAGCTTTCACCCTCACACTGTATCAACCGCCGCGATAGCAGGAAGCAGTCTGAAGAACACATTTAAACCTTTCCATACTTTTTGGACAGAAACAACTGCTGTTCAGCAGAGCTTAATTCCTGAGGTAGGTTAGGATTGTCAATACCTAGAGACGGCTTTCACATGTGCTGTACAGCGCTTGAGCGGCAGAGGTTGCTGAAGGTCACTTGCATATCAGTGTAAACAACAGGTTTGACCGCATAAGACTTGCTTTGCACGATGCTACTGTCAACATCAGCCAGACTTCCAAGGACGGCAAGGAACCTAACCGACAGTGTCCGACCGTGTCGTACTTGCCATGCCCTGTTGCGCACAGACGCCGGCCATATTAGAAGCTTCCACCCAGTCACTGCAAAAAGGTCCACCGCTGTAGCATTCTCGCGCACAGGGTGCATATATGCGTATATACACGAGACTCAACCGACCACTGGACGGCTGTTGAGTGCTTGTCAGGCAGGTAAATGGCTTGCATTACTATTGTAAGATAACATTAGTCTTGAAAGCTAGAATGTAACTCTTCTGCATGTAGAAGCGCGTGGTGGGCCTGAAGAGTTTCGTGCCTAAGGTGGCACCTGCAGCTACCTTGACTCAAAACAGCTACTGTAGTTCTCTTATGCATGCGTGAAAAAATTGCTGCGGGCCACACGCAAGCCGCTGAACACCCACAACATCGTAGGGCGGTCAGAATGCATGCATGCAGCCAAAATACAACGTGTCCGCACGTGCGTCCTTGTGCAATGGGTCTACAAACAAACTGTTTATCGTATGAGTGGCATCGCACTCGCTCTTCCTTCAAGCACCTGTTGCTTCTTCTATGTGCCGCAGGGCGAACTCCAAGCATTTGTTGTTGAAGACCAGAATACATTCCACATTGAAGACAAGGGTACATTTCCACACACAGAGCGGTGAATCCGCCATGATGAGAGTTACACAACCCCCGGCCCGCGTTCCCGGGCCGCTGGTCTTGCTGCTGATTGCACTGGCTGCAGCAGGTGGCGCTGTGCGTGTTGCAGCAAGCCGAACCCCGTTTCATCACGGGCGCCAACTCATGTATCATGCCTGCTACCAAACCACTGCTTGTGTTGGGCCCGAGCAACAATGCAAACTGGGGTGTCCATCTCCAGACTACAAATGCGTCAGGTATGATACAAATGGCCCTGATCGAGGCGGAACCATCAGGTCAACATGCACCAATACCTTTAAAGCGGACGTCGATCTACCCGTGCTGCCCAAGACCACGTCACAGACGATCAATAGCTTGACCGATAAGGATCTGTGCACAGGCTGGGTTGGGTCCCCGGCTATGTCTCTGGCTCCCATGTACAACAATGTAAGCGCCTTGGCTTCCAAGACCTCCTCAGTCTAACCTTCTTGTTTTGTCAAGAAGTCGTCACCAGCTTTGTACCTAAAAGTGTTCAGCGTCCCTCTGCGCGTTTCAATGTCGTGCTGCTGTGCTGCCATGGTCTGACCAGCCATACCAGTGCAACCTAGAAGGTGCACAGCTGCATCGCAGTGTTGAGCTGTCAAGAAACCACTCTGAACTTGTGATGCACTTTGTCTGAGTTGGCATGACCTGGCAAGCATTTGTGCATTTACATGTTGCTGCCTAGCATGTACTCGGTACTAAGTTGCTCCCTTGTGCAAAATCTCTTGCTACAGGGTGACTGCGCCAAAGAGCGAGCAGGTGT
Organism: Scenedesmus sp. KT-U; assembly: GCA_029853055.1. Taxonomy (NCBI): domain Eukaryota; kingdom Viridiplantae; phylum Chlorophyta; class Chlorophyceae; order Sphaeropleales; family Scenedesmaceae; genus Scenedesmus; species Scenedesmus sp. KT-U. Next base: position 3,402 of record JARWLF010000812.1, read on the forward strand.
ATTGTATGCAATGTACGATTGCAACACTCGACAGGTCTGCTTCAAGGCCACCAGCTGTGTGGGCAAGTACGCCAAGACAGAAACAACTGAAGGTCCCATTGGCGACCAGATTCCGGGTTACGAGTGCCCAGGAGTTGCCTGCGGTTGTAAAGACGATGTCCAGGCCAACAGAGAATGCCAGTTGGTGGATGTTGACAATACTAACAACTGGTTCTTTTTGGTACCTCCATGCGATACAAACAAGAACTTGAAGGTTAGACCCTTGCCTGCTGGATTCACCTTCAGCAAACGCTCAGGCTGGGAGCATTGCATGTCAGCTGCTGCGAATACAGTTTGGTCTGTCCAAGCACATTTCAATGTACGTGGAATGGAGGTTGACAACAACGGAAACCCCACCAGCAGCACAATTGACACAATGTTCCCCAATGAAGTTCCCCACTACATCAAGTTCAAGACCCCACAATGTGAGTACCGCTGGATGTCATGGATAGCAGTTCCTTTCTCGTACCTGCATGCTACTTCTGCAACCTGCACGCTACTGCAAAACCCTTACATGTGTGAGTAACAACAACATAATCCAGGGGAGACCCTGATGTACTTGGAAACAAGCAGCCAGATCTTACTGCTAAAGTGCAGTTCGCAAGTATTCCTGATGTATATATACAGCAGCTCGTGCGGCACGTAATGCCTAGTACAGCCATGCTGCGACCTTCAATTGTCTTCATGGCTGATGCAACCTTGGTGATTGCTGTTGCTCTTTCTTCTGCTGCCTCACTGCTGCCAATGTGGCCCTTCCTGCTGCTGCTACTTCTGCAGGTGATGGGCCGGATGATGGGCCCCCACCAGCACCTACCTGCCCCACAGTGTCAGCTGCCAGCCCTGTCCTGGTATGCACTGGGACTTCATCGGTGACTGTAAGCTACACTGTGACCAGCGGTGGGCCAGTGAAGGTCACTACTACTTGTCCTGGTGGCTCAGCACAGGTAGATACGTACGCAACTGCTTTGAACGGTGTAACCTTGAGTCGCTCATGTGGTAAGCCATCTGGTGGTTGGCAAGGCACTGAACAGTTCACAGTCCAGGTTCAGGATAACGATGCCACAACAACATGCACCGGTGGTAGTGAGGCTGTTTCTGCAACAGTGGATATAGACATCAGTACCACTACTTCAACTATCACCGTCGCAAAAGACAGCGCCCCCAACATCTGCTACAATGACGACGAAGCTGTGGCAATGTTCAGGGTAACCTTGGGTGATACCACTGCCACTCCTACATTTACAGTTGACACTGACGCTGATTGTGACATCACATCGGAAGGTAGGTACCCAGGGTGTGGGTTATACCTGCAGTGCAGTATCGGCGCTAAAGTATGAAACTCTTGCATTCCATGCATGGTAACTACGCCAGAATTGACATGTCATTGTGGTTACCAAATGCATCATGGTGGTTGTACATGTACAGTGTATATATGCTGTGCTTGTGTGGGTTCTGAATCGGTGCCTTGACTAGGTCTCTCTTTTCGCCTGCTAAGCTGTTCCATCTGCATCTATGTTTGCTGTGTGTGCAGAGAAGCTGACTGCCACACCGCTTGTCTACTCTGTGGAAGTGACCTGCACCAGTAACGGCTACATCGCCGATGTGCCTATAGACCTTGACGTCACTGCGACTTCCAGCGCCAGCTGTCCAACGCCAGCTAGTCTGACTGCAAGTGTCGTTGTTGATGACCCTCCCAACATTGATCTTGCCGCCCCTGAGGCAGTATGTGTGTCTGGAGCAACGTTCCCGGCAGAGTTCACTGTGGATGAGGAGGTCAACCTAGAGGACTTTGAAGACTGGGATGTTGACGTCAAACCACTGGATGCTGGTGGGGAAGTCACTGGTGTGACCTGTGAAGGTAGGTTGCACCAACGATTGATGCCGCTGCCAAGTTCTGGCTGCTCCTTTTCCTCGACAACAGAGCTAACAGGTCTGACATGGCAGTCAACAGATGTCCTCTGTGCTATGGCTTTCTGCATAGATGAGGCAGGAGTCGGGCCACTTGTCATGATACTTGACCCAGCATTTCTCATGGCATGATGGTTGTGCATGGTTCACTGTGTCCTGCTACCTAGCCAGCTTCACATGTCAATCATGTGCATCACAGAATTGAGTCAGCATTTGGAGCAGGCAGAGTTGTTCTTGTTGCTGTTGACAGCGATGCATACACAGAAACAGGTCCATCAGCAGCAGCATCTTGCACTAAATTTGAAGTTTGACCATAAAGGTGCTTGGCATGATGTCCGATCATGCTGCTGTCCAATCAGCTGCAGTCAATGTTATAAGCTGCTGGGATCAGCTGTTATTGTAAGCATCTACTAGCTGCTGACTTGCGCCTGCTGCCGCTTCCCTGCTGCCTGTCTGTCTGGCAGCTGCAAGGAGGGATGGGAGTATCATATCTTCAGTGTGTCAGCTAGAAGATGGAGGAGCTTTTGAGACAAGTGATATTGAATTTACTGGTGTCAGGCTGACCGTCATTGCAGAGAATAGCTGTGGTACAGCATCTGACACTGCTTCAGCCACCCTGCCTGTCACTCTTGCTCCAAGTATCACACTCAGTGTTGATGACAATGACAAAGTGTGTGATGACACAGACGACGAGGCGATTGCGGTGTTTGGCTACACAGCTTACCACAAAGTTGTGTCGATCAATGACTTTACCGTACTGGCTCCAAGTGGCTGCAGCAAGCAGTTGCGAGGTAAGGTTGATGGTGTTGGGGTGTCACAAGACTCTGCTGCTGCAGAACCACTGACTGAGCAGGGGTTCCATCATGGTAGCTTTATACATGTTCAAGTTGCAGCTGTGCATGTACATGGCATAAGCACTGATCACTGCTTTCCACTAGCCCTGGTACACCTCAGTCCATAGCCACACATGCACTGCATTTGCAACTCATTACAGTTTCACCTTGTTTGCTACTGCTGCTGCTGCTGCTGCCGTAGGCAGCAACCAGGTTGTCGTCACATGTGACCGAGCGTTGAACTCGGGCAACTTGCTCATCACACTAAAGGGTGAAGTGCAGGATGATGATGAAGTATGCCCTGCAATTAGCGATACAGCATCTGCCACAATAGAGGCTGTGCGCAAAGCTGACCTCACCATCACCAAAGCTGCTGACCGAACCATCTGCCCCAATGTGAGGTCTATCACTGCAGACTTTGCTTACACAGTGACTAACTTGGCCGCTGCGGCAGGAGGTCAAGTCAAATTTGATGTGACACCATCTATGTGCAGTGTTCCAAGTGAGTAAACCTGCCATCAGTGTCTCTGCTGAGCATTTGCCAACACTGCAGCACTGCCTGCAGGCTAAACCAGTCAGCCAGCCATATTCATGCTGTGGTAATCTGTTGCTACTAGCCTGAGGCTGCAAGGAGGATCGTCTGGTGTCTTGTACAGCAATCTGTTTGGTGTGAACTGCCCCACAAGTAGTCATAGCATGCAAATCTTGTATTCGACTCTTGACCGTGAATAAACATAGGGACCGTGAATAAACATAGGGACGTGTCAAGCCTATGATATCATTGTGTGCTGCTCCAACTGCCATGTTGCTGCATTAAGGCAGTTTCAATATTCTGACCTATGTTCTTGTACAAGAACATGTTAGCTGACAGCAATGACCTGCCTAACAGTATTGTTGATCTAGCAATCACTGCTTCTGCACTCTGATTCCTGCAGGCCAATCAGCTTCCTCACCTGTGACAGTGACTTGCAACATCCTAGAGAATCAGCCGTCCTTCACTATCAGTCTCTCAGGAGAAGCAACGTCGCGGACACCCTGTGCAAAGGATGAAGAAACGGTTACAACCAGCATCACCGTGGACACTCCTCCCACCGTGACGTTGGCGCCAGTTGTTACCCAACCCCTGCGAGCATGTGCATCACCAAGTCCCTTGGAGGCTAGCTTTACCTACAGCATCACAAGTGCCAGTGCTGCAACTGTGGTGACTACTGCCAAGGTCATGATAGGTGGCCGGGAGGTGACTGCAACTTGTACCCCTATTGGAGCCCCTACAAGTGAGTTGAGGTGTTTTAGCAACGCTCTAATTGATTGGATTACTGTAGCACTCTGCAGTCCATGTGCTTCATCAGACTTCGTGTAAGCACCTCCTCTGCAGAATCGTTTATGGTAACTGATTGCATATGCATGCATCTGAGTGTGCATTTGCAGACAGTGTCATATCTGCTAAGCATTATTCGCACTGCTTGAACCATGACGATTCTGTCAGTTCAAGGTTTGGTTGCAATAGGTTGTAAGGGCCACAGCGCTCAACCCTGTCACTACTGCATCTGCAACTTATATATGTGTTCTGTGGTGCTTGCAGATGTTGCAGCGTCAACTACAACTCCAGTGTCAGGCACATTCGTTATGAGCTGTACCGGCAATTTCCCTGTCAACTCACAGCCCTCTATTATTGTGAAAATGACCCTGACCAAGAATGGCTGCGTGTATGAAGAGACTGCAACAGCAAACTTCCGCCGTCTTTTGTGCTGTGTCGAAGGCACCAGCTATGCTGCGCTTGTTATTGACGGCAATAGGCAGACATGCTTCAAGCCCTCTACGACCTCTGGCTGTACTGACAAAGGTAACAACTGGGGCTTCTACGTCAAAGACTCTGCCATGACAGCAGCTGGCACCGACGACGTCAAGTTTATCACTGGAGGTGGTAATGACTGCACGCACGGCCAGGAGGTGGGCTCTGCCAAGCTGCAGTGCATTGCAGACTCCTTTGGTAAGCCCACGAGCTTGGAGTTTACCGTCAACAACTACGAGGCGTCCCTGTTGAAGGACCAGCACTACTATGTCGGCTGCAAGCCTGTGACCACATGCTCTCCTCCAGCATATGGTGGCACTGTCGTCAAGAGTGGTACCTGCGCGCTTTCAAGCACTGTTGCGGCCTGTGGAGGCAAGTTCCCAGCCAACACCAACCCTACTACGACAAATGGCGTCACCACTCAGACCTTCAGAATCAATGTGATGAGTAGCTCCAGCTGCACCAGCTGCAACCAGGTGTATTGGGTGGTGCATCAGTCTGGTGAGTACAGAGGTGATGCTAATCTCAACCAGTGCACGGGGTTTCCACAAGACTCAACTTCAAGGACAGCACCCAAGACAGGCAAGAAGGGCGGCAGAAAGCGAGGAAGGAAGACATCTCCCTAGAATAATGACCACAGCTAGCTGGTACCTGCATTGCAGTTCAATCAAGATCATGAGGCTCGTCTTCTAGTGCGTGGATGAATGATGCTAGCTGCGATCCTTGTTGCCTTTGACTAGTAGTACTGCTTGTAGACTGGTGTGCAGCATGCTTAGGGAGTTTGCTTGCTGCCATGAGGTGTGTCCTCTACTGTTTTAGGGAAGCCTTTGCTTACTGCTGCACGTCGCCGTCTGGAGCTCTTGCCTAGCAAAACTTGTTGTCACTGATTGCCTTGTATGACCTTGTGGTGCCTTGGTTTGGGGTGTGCTCCTGGGGCAGAGGGAACGGGGTGCCTAAAGTTCTGCTTTGTGTTATGCATGCATATGAGCAGCGGAAGCTTTTGGATCAGGGGTTTGTATTCAGTCTGCTGGGATGCTTTGCAAATGGATGTTTTTGTTGCTGTGATAACCGTGCAGTCTGCGGTCTGCCATCCTCAATTATCATAGCACACGACAGCATTTGCCTAGTTTTTTCCTGGTTGAACTAAGTACTGCAAGAATGGTACCAAACATTCTGGTTTGGTAGGCCATAGCTGTCTGGTGAGCGTGCCGGCAATACTCATATACTGCAGGTTGCTGTGTATGTTCATCGACAGTTTGTCTCTGGGGTTGTCGTTGGCAACAATCAGCATTGGGGTTTCACTGGGATGAAGGTCAGCATAAGATGCTCTAATAGTGATCAGTTACTGGGGCTTGAATTCGTGTCATGGAGTCTTCAATTTGACGGCCTGGCTGTGTTTTTTGTTCTGAAATCTACAAATAGCCGCCTGGAAGTCTTCTTGGCAATACTGCACCTGGACATGGTGACTTTGAAAGCCACTTCACTCTATGCAGCCGCTGCACATGTAGATGCTTGTTTGGCCGGAGGTGTGTCTATGACATCAGTCACTGCGTGAAACTTTGCTGACATGTTTACCCTTGTCACTCGCTGGCATGACAGCAGCTTGCACTTGACATGCATGTTGTTCTTTGCTGCTGTTCGCTTGCTGTGTGTCGATAACAACAAATAGCATCTTCACATATTGCTATATCACATGTCTTGCTTATGTTCTCAGAGGAGCTGCAGTGGTGGTGTTGCCGAATAACCAACAGATTGTTTTGACAGATGTGCGCAGCAGCAGCAAAGAAAGAATCTCCAAACATGTGCGAGATGTGTGTTTGAAGATGTGTGAGGGATTTATCACAACACCATATCATCAACAAGTGTGTGCATGCCACTCCACACAAGCTGTGTGTTGGTGCACAATGCAAATAATGGCTGTGGTCTTTCAACCACATTCTCGCATCAAGCTCCACATGTTTGTGTCTTGTTTGTGTTCTGAATATTGTCAGAATGGCGTTTCTGCTGTGGCTGATGTTGGGGTTCTATATCATAAAATAATACAGTATGATGTATGTGACAGCTTTTGTAGGAGCGCATGCATGATATGTAGGTGGTGTGTTGAGCAAATAACTCCACTGATTCGCTCAAATTACTACAGGTGCCTCATTTGCGGAGATGCTATAAATGTGTGTCTGTGCACCTCCTTTGCCTTTTGTTGAAGCAATGGAGTGCATGCTGGGTTACGCTCGAGATCTGTATGTAGAGTATGTTTCAGGAGATTAAGAGATGCTACGTATGGCCCTGCTTTATATGCACCTACTACAGCCACATTGCAGAGTTTGCAGGATTTGTTACTACGAGTAGCTTCATTGTGGTGGCTGGATCTTGTGATAAGGAGCATGTCTGTTGACTGAGATCTTGCACAACTCGTCCTGCAAGTATACAGTCTTCAAAAGCTGCAGATCTGATACTGCCTGACGAGGTTGCCAGTGCTACAGCATGGTGCTGGTAGGGCAGTCCTAAAGCTCTTTTGGTATGGTCTGGTTATGGTTGTAGGACTGTTTTGGTGGTCTACCAGCTTGAAAGAGGCAGTAGCAGCATCGCTGTGTGCTGCTGCTGCCCCGATAGCAGTACTTGGTTCGTTGCCGACCTGGACGGAATGCTAGTGGTACTGTTTTGATTGGTGCTTTTCACATTTGCGCAGCTCCACAAATGTGTCAGATGGACACAAACTCACATGACCACAACTTCATATTTGGTTCACCTTTGTTCTGCTCTACTTGTGTTCAGCTTGTCTTTGCACAGTTGTGTACATATACATACTCATGTCAACCACTGCAGAGCAGTCAGTCTGGGGCTGCGCAGCCTAGCATGCTAGCGCACGTTGTACTGCAAAGCATGGGCCAGCACTGTGCTGACATGGACATCTGCTGTACACTTGAGGATACAACAGCAGTTCAGGATCAAATAGGAATAATATTCGGTACTGTCTGGTGGATTGCTGGGTGATCATGCTTACGATTAACGGCATGATGTACTACAGCAGTACCAGCAGCTTTGGCCGTGCTGGTTGAGGACCGGTTACAAGCTACTGGGAGACCACCTTGTATGATGAGCTCATTCAGGGCATCTATGCGCACAGGTGTCTTCTGCCTGTTTTGTGCTTTTGTTGTTACTACAGAATAAGCTCCTCGGTCTATCCTGCAGTTGAGACAGGGTTGACAGTTGAGACACTGTCAGACTGGTAGGACTCCACTTCAAAGTGCAGATCTAGACCAGGAGCTGGCTGCAGATCTTTTGGTACAGTTGATGGCCGCGGTGGTTGCTTGATGCTGAGCCAGCTTTGACCAGGTCGCTGGGATGATCTGCTGGGTACAATTGTTCAGGACATTCAACTGCGTGCGCTTCATTTGATTCACAGACCCCTTGCTAGGGACGGTTACTCGTGAAGTTGCATGGCAGTACGTGGTGTTGAGATGGAAATGACGATGTTTTGCTGGTGATGATGTGCACCACGGTGGTTGTGAGCTGAGATGGTTGATTTGGTATACAGCATGTTGTGGTTTATGGCGATCGTGTTGTACGCCATGAGACAGCTCTGCAAGTTGTACATGCAGACTGTGAGATGTATAAGAAGCTTGAAGTGATGTGGCCTTCAAGTTGAGGAGAAAACAAGGCTGTAACTGATCTGACGATGAGCTGTATCTGCGGCTTTGCAGTCTCAAACAGCAGGGGCTGATCATGCTCAGCACTATTTGATAGATAGTGCCCAAACCAAAACCTCTGACGTGGGAATGTTTTGCCGGGAGTTTTGGCTTGAGCGGCTGCTGGTACCACGATGGCTGGCTGAGTCACTAATTGCCAGCATAGTTGTCAAGTTGACAACATAGTTCACTCACTGCTTCTGTATTGTGTACAGGCTCATTCGAAAGGTACTTTGCTGATGCAGTGCAGGCTTACACTGACGTCTGCCTCTGAGACAGTTGCACCGTTCACAGCAGCCTCCTAGTTGGGCCAGCTTACAAGCCTTGCAGGGGACCCACTGCTGCTGCGTAGTCTGCAGGGTTCAACACGGCATGCAATGCCAGCCCTGTAATTGAGCGAGCATGATCAGCTGCGATCTCACAACCCGTCGTGGTGACCTAAATGCTGTTGCATCGTGATGTGCTCTGAACGTGTCAACCAAAGCTCGCGTCCTGTATTGCATACACTGCAACCGGTTGGCCCACCCCCCTGTGGTGACCTCATTGCATTGTTTGCCACGGCCGCATAAGCTTGAAGGACAGTGTGTCTTTACACTGGGAGGTTTATATGGATGCTTTGAGGTCGGCGAGCCGGGTGATCAGTCATGAGCGGCAAAGTGCGAGGCGGGCTGAGCTACCGGTATGTATACCTGCACTCGCCATACTGTAGCAGGCGCAAGAACATGCTCGTGCGTGCCCAACTACGTATGCTGGAGTTAGTAGCGACCCTTGCTGCCAAAAAGGGTTGTCACGTACTACGAACCACCCGTGAATGCACGTACTACGACTCACGCGACAAACGAAGATACGTCCTGGGACAGTGACCACTGGAGCCTGGCATGACGACACTAGCCTTCATTCCACAACAGTGACGTTGGCGTTGTTACTATGTCTGCGTGGGAACTGTACCCGACCAGCACTGCTTCGACCCCGAAAACATGCAAGGCAGGAGAAAGCTGCAGGCGTTGTGTCTCATGGCTCGTTTTGTCCTCCCATCAATGTCAACCCTCTTAACAAGCTGATCTTACCACCATGCGGTGGCGCTATTTGCAGCACCGGTAACCCCTAGTCCATCAAAAGCAAAACATTCGATGCAGCTGCTGAACTCCTTGCACGACAGCACGCTGAGGGCA
>JARWLF010000813.1:0-12817 GCA_029853055.1 Scenedesmus sp. KT-U
GGACACGACCGCGCCCGGCTCGAGCGTCTCGGCGACGATCCCGGCCTTCTCGTCCGCGCTCCAGCGCCGGCGGCCACCCGCGCCGTTGATCACCTCCAGCCGGCGCACCACGCGCTCCGGCTCGAGCGTAGGCTCAAGTCCAGACACAAAACGATCTTCGATCACCAAGGAATCGGGAGATTCGCCCATCTGCTCACGGCGAAGAAGGTGGGACAGAAACACCGCTTACGGTGATCCTCTCGCCCCCTGCGCGACACCATGGCGCCGATCCTGGCGTGTTGCGAGCCGGGCCATGCCCTATTGCTCGACTATCCACCTGCCATGATCAAGAAGATCCGAGCTGGGGCGCATCACCACATCGGCCATGCCGTCATCGCTCTCCACGGCACCCGCAGCCGCCTGAAGCAGCCTACCGCGAAACGCAGGCGTTGACCGATCCCGCTTCGAACGGTCCGCTCGTACCGCTTACGGTCTTCCACAGGTATTCGCATCTTATCGCACGCACGTCGCCCTTGGCGGCGCGCGGCCGAGAGAGCGCCGCTGCGGAACCGGTCAGATGCGCTCGATCTGCTCGCGGGGCACCGACAGATGCACCCTGCCGCCGAGGACGTCGAGGAGCAGGCGAACGCGGCCGTTCTCGTCGAGGCGCTCCAGCACGCCCAATTGGTTGGCGAAGGGGCCGCGGATCAGCCGAATGTGATCCCCCGGGGAGAGCCCGCGCTCGAACTGCAGAGCGCCGTCGGCATCCACCGAGAGCCGCAATGTCTCGACGACGCCGTGGGGAACGGGCGAGGGACGGTCGCCCACGACGAGGAGCGTCGAGACCCCATAGGTGCCGTTGACGCTTCTCCAGCGCTGATGCATGCAGTCGATCGAGACGAAGAGGTATCGTGGGAAGACGGGCCTGAGCCGCGTGTCGAAGCCCCGCCGATAGCGACGCGTTTCCCATCTCTGGGGATAGAACGCCTCGAAGCCTTGCCGGCGTAGGTTTACGAGCGCGAGTTCCTCGTTTCGAGGCTGCGCGAGAGCGACGTACCACCTCGGCTGGGAGAGCGCTGATTCCATATCGGCAAGTCGCACGTCGCGTGTGGTCATGATGAGGATGGAGCTGTCATCACAGCCCTATCATCCGATTGTGTCAACCGCGCGGAACCTCACTCTCGATTCGCTCGAACAACTGCGTGAGGCGGGCGCGCCGAGGCTCCGAGACGAATGACAGCGTGTCGCGGTAAAGCGCCCGCATCGAGGAAGCAGCCTCCCTGTAGAGCGAGGCGAGATCACGATCACGCAGATGGAGAACGGCTGTACGGACATCGGCCGCAACGATGTCGGCGAGGCCATCTTGTCCGCCAGCGCGAAGGCGTTGCCCGTGCTGAAGTCGCGGAACGAGGACGTGGCTCTCGAAGGGAGCCGTCAGGCTCGAGTTCCGGAAGGCGACTTCCATCAGCGCTCCTCCCCCCGATCGCACCGCCTCCACGATCCCCACGCGAAGCCACGCGTAACCATCCGCGGGCGCGCAGGCGATGACGCGTTCGAGCGCCGCGGACGCCGCGTCGAGATGCGCGTCTTCGCGCAGCGGCTCGGCGCCCGCCGGCATCATCGTGAGAAGACGCAGGCGGATCGAAGCCTCGAGTTCCCGGAGGCGGCAGTCCTGAGATCCGGACAATGTATCGAGCCGCGCCTCGATCGGTTCGAAATCGGGCGCGGAGACCCGCGTCGCATCTTCGACGCGGGCCGACAGCCGCTCGATCGGCGCATACGAGGCGATCCGCCATAGTTCCGAGGCGGCGGCCATCAGAACGATCAATGCGGCGGCGGATGCAGCCAATCGAGCGCGCATGGCACTGCCCGTCAGGTCCTGTAATAGCTCGAGTAGCGGCCGTAATAATATTCCTTGGAGCTCGTGTTCTCGTAGCGCCCGAGCTTGTTCTTGTCGACCTTGTTGAGGACCACGCCGAGGCAGCGGCTTGCGATACGCTCCTCGGTCTGAAGCGTCATGCGAACGGCCTTGCGAGGCGTCTTGCCCCACTCGACGACGAAGAGGAACCCGTCGAAGAGCCCGGCGGCTGCCCGGACGTCGACCACCGGGCCGAGCGGCGGGCAATCGACGACGACGTAGTCGAAATTCTGGGCGGCTTCACGCAGGAGCGCCCGCATCGCGGGAGAAGCCATTAGATCGGACGTATGGGTGATGCGCGTCTTCAAGACCGCCGGGAGGAAGTAGACGCCCGACCTCGGCTCGTGCAGGACCGTCTCGGAGACGGGCCGCCCCTGCATCAGGACCTCCACGAGCCCGCCCTCGGCTTTCGGTGCGAGCGCTCGGGTCAGGCCCGGATTGCGCAGATCGGAATCGATCAGCAGGGTCTTCGCCCCCTGGGACGCAAGCAGCGAGGCGAAGTTCTTCGCGGTCGTCGACTTGCCTTCGCCGGGCAACATGGACACGACACCGATGATCCGGCTCTGTTCCTCCTGGAGGCTCACGTCGACTGCGACCTTCGCCGCACGCAAGGTCTCTGCATAGCCCGACAGCGGCTGATCGACGACGTAGCGCATGATCGGCGGCGCCGCGAATTCACGATCGCCAACGATCTGGGGCGATCGAATGTTGGGAAGATCGACAGCCGGGAGCATGCCGAGGAATTCGAGCCCGAGCTCCTCGCGAACCTGCTGGCCCGTACGGAAGACGCGATCGGAATACTCGCGCAGGAGGCCCACACCCGCTCCCGACGCGGCGCCGAGAACGAGGGCGAGCGCGAGAACGAGCATTTTGCGCGGATGGCTCGGGTTTTCGGGCGCGGCTGCACGGGTGATCACGCGCGCCTCCGCAATGGGGAAGGATTGCTGCTGGACCGCCTCTTGGAAGCGACGCTGGAAATTGTCGAGGAGCATCCGCACGCTGGCGGCCTGGCTCTCCAGTTCGCGAAGGCTGACGAGGGTTTCGTTTGCCGCCGCTGTCACGCCGAGGGCGCCGTCGAGGCTGCGACGCAGCGATTCTTCTCGGGAGAGGGCCACTTCGTAGTCGGACAAATAGCTCTCGGCGATGCGGCGCAACTCCTCGAAGATGAGGGTCTCGTATTGCTGCATCTCCGCGCGAAGGTTCACGACTTGCACATGCGCATTGCCGAGACGCGCTGACAGGTCCGCGTGACGCTTGGCCGCGTCGAGGTAGCGACCGCGCAAGGTGTTGAAGACTTGCTGCTGCAACGCTTCGCCGACGATCGCATCCGTCTGCCCGGACGCGAGGATTTCCTGGATGCGATCGTATCGCGCACGCGTGCGCGCGGTTTCCGCTTGCGCCAGGATCAGTTGAGAATTGATCTCGGTGAGTTGTTGTTCCGACACGAGTCGGTTGCCGGCCGCGATCAGGTTGTTCTCGGCACGGAACCGTTGGACCGCCATATCCGCTTCGCGGGAATTCTGTTGCAACTCGGCGATCCGCTGCTGCAACCAATCGCTGGCGCGTCGCGTCGCCTCGTATTTCGATTCGAGCTGATCCGTGAGGTAGGCCTCGGCGACGGCATTTGCGATACGCGCGGACAATTGCCGGTCGGACGACGTGAAAGCGACTTCGAGCACATGCGTTCGGCCCACGCGTCGGACCTGCATGCTCTCCTGAACGCGCCGCATCGCGCGACGCCGTTCCAGCTCCTCGTCTTCCACCACATCGTCGCCGCCGAACCATTGCCGCGGATCGAGCGTCGCCCGCAAGATAGAGACGGTCGTCCCGACGAGGTCGGCCCCCGAACTCATGAAAGCGGGATTGCGATGCAGGTCGAGGCGTTCGACGACCCGCATACCGATCTGCTCGGAGCGGATCACCTCCACCTGGCTGTCGACTGCGGCCGTGTCGTTGCCGAAGGCAGCGACCCCGGATACGTCTTCCATCGCGCGCGTGGAGCGGCTGTCGATCAGAACGTGAGTCGTCGCCGTGAAAAGAGGAACCGCCGTCAAGATGTAGACGATGCCGAGCGTGAGGCCGATGACGCAGGCGGCAAGGAAGGTCAGAGCTTGCCGCCGGGCCATCGCCAGCAGGCGCTCGAGGTCGAACTCGAGAGCAGGCTCGGCCTCTTCCTCCGGACGAGAGGTCGCGGACGAACGCAGGCGTTCAGGAGTCATCAACATTCGGATACGCGCTCCCGAGCGCCCACTCTTCGCAAGCAAAATCCGCTTTGGACCAGATCAGGGTCGCGTCGGGCTGGGGACGACGATGACAACGGGAGGGGGGAGGTTCACGATCACGCTCGCCGGAGGGGTCACGCCCGTCCGCGCGGCCGTGCTCACGGAACCACCGCCGCCGCCCGAAAAGCCCGGAGCCCCGGGGCTTCCGGTCACGTTCGAACCACGGCCCTGAGAACCGGGCGTGCCACCGGAGCCGCCGCCGATCCCCGCGACGCCGCGGGTGGCGGGACCGCCGACACCGGGGCCAGCGCCTGGACCCGCACCAGGTCCGATCGCGGCAGTCAGCGTGCCGCCGGTGACCGCATTGAAAGCGACGATCACCTCCTCGAGCCCGGAAAGTGCGATCGCGAGCTGGATCTGCTCGGCCGCCTCGAGGGCGTCGGCCGCGAGGCACGCCTGCGCCGCCTGCGCGAGACCGGCGCCGATCGCACCCCGCTGTGCGGGGCTGGCGTCCCGGGCGAGTTCCATCATGGCGCCGAGCGTGGTGATGTCCGAGCCGACGATCGCGCGCACCTCGCGCGTCATGGCGACCCCGCCGAGCGGATGGCGGGAAAGGAGAGCCGACGGGTCCTGAGCGAACGCGACGGGGGCCGTCGCCGAGAAGGCGGGCGGCAAGAGGCACGCCGACGCCGCGCCCTGCGCAGCTGCGGGGCCGGAGGCGATCGCCAGCACACAGGTGCCGGCAGCCAGAAGAAACGCACGCGAGATCGACATAGCCTAGCCCCTCGTTAAGTCAGTGTTAGGCATCTTAAATCATCGCCGCACGGGCGACAATGCCACTCAGGCGCAATCGGGGCGCCGGACGCCGGGACGGTTAACCCGCTCGACGACGCTCACTGAGCGAGCTCACGCACTGCGTTGCGGGTCCCGAGCGCGTCTACCGAGACGCCGCGGACCGACGACGACACCGAATTGACGACAGACAAGAACTTTATCAGCTCGACGCTGTCGGCGTTCGAAACGTAGAGCACGTCTTGATCGCGCATCGGGAACGACTTCGCGATGAAGAACGACGAAGGATCCCTCATGTTGGCCTTGTAAATCGTCGGGATCAGACGTTGATCACGGTGAAACGAGGCCAAATCGACGCCCATGCGCTCGAGCGTTCCCCGCTCCTCGAGGCGATACACGAAGGTCTGAGCGGGATCGGCACGGTTGTCGAGGAGCCCGCCCGCCTTCGCGACGGCCTCGGCAAGGTTGAGCTGCCGCGCTTCGAATGCGAATTGGCCCGACAATCCCGACGCGCCGAAGGCCATGAATTGGCGCTGCTCCCGACGCACGAAGATCGTATCTCCGGGGGCGACGAAGATGTTTTCGCGCGGATTGTCGATCAGTTCGTCGAAGGCGATCGTCACAGACCGGCCGCTACGCTGCAGCGTCACGAAGGTTTCGAAGCCCGGAAAGGCCGGCCCCCCCGCGCGCGAGATAACATCGAGCACGCGGTCACCAGCAGCGTTGACGGTCAGCTGCGTCGGAGAGCGGACGTCGCCGAGAACGGTCACCTCGGCGGCACGCTGCTCGAGAATGCTCACCACGACCTGGGGCTCGATCGCGCGGTTCGATAGGCGCACCTCGATATCGCGCTGAATTTGAGGAAGGCTGCGCCCGGCTGCCGGCACGAGACCGGCATAGGGGACGCTGATCGTTCCCGACCGATCCACCGTCTGCGCCGGCAGGGTGATGAAATTGCCCGGACGCGAGCCCGCATCGACAGGGATGAAGAGACCACCGCTTCCGGCCTCGAAAATCGACACCTGGATACGATCGCCCACGCCGACGAGGATCTCGGGCGCGGGCCCACGTCCACCGCCGAAGCTCGTGAAGGCCGCACCAGCTCGCGAGGACTGAAGCTGGTTCAGGACCATCGGCGAGATGTCGACCAAGGCATAATCCAAGGCGACTTGCTCGGTGGTACCGAGGCGCGCGGACGCGCTTCCCGCGATGCCCTGCCCGTCGGGTCCGGAGCGGGGCAAGGACGAGCATCCGGCCATGGCGAGCGCAAGCGCCGCCACGGCAGCCGCAGAACGCAACTGCAGATTTCTCCGGTTCATGGACTGCCCCACCACTTCCAGCCGCATTATCTTACTTCACTTACCCTGTTCCCTTGGTAGAGGCGACTCGGAACGCTACGTTCTCCGCTTATTCGGTGCAGGTGTTGCCGCGCTGCAACGCAGCGGTCACGCGAACGCCGCTAATAGCGGTCGTCCCGTGGCGGCGACGGGGGGAGCTTGCCATGAAAGTCTTGGTGCGCAGTCGTCTGAAGAGAAGCCGGAGGAGGCATGTATTGGCTGCCTTCGCCGTTCTGACCGCGTTTGCAGCCGCTCTGTCGGCGACGGTCTTGCATTACGCATTCCCGCATGCGGCAGACATCGACGATCGCGAGCCGCAGGCGGCGAACCCGAGCAATGTCCAAGAGGAGGCGGCCCCGGCGGCGCCCACGCCATCGCTGACGCCACCGCCTGCGCCGGCGACGACGACTTATAGCTTGCAGCCTCCCTACGACGTGGTCTCCGCCACGACGTTTCGCCAGGGCACGCAATCCTACCGCCTGGCGCGTGTTCGTGGACCGGAGGCCGCTGCCGTCTGCCTAGACGCGTCTCGCCGGCCTTGGGCTTGCGGCCTGCGCGCGCGGGCCGCGTTCGCGAACCTGGTGCGCGGCAGATCACTCGACTGTACCGGCTCGACGGGTCCGGGAGGCGAACACGTCGTCACCTGCCGCGTGGACGATCTCGACCTCGGCACGCTCCTCGTCGAAGCCGGCTTTGCGCTTCCGGCGGAGAGACCCGCGACCGGTGCCGAGGAGCGCGCGATGGAACGGGCACGCCGGTCCACCGCTGGTCTTTGGGACGGCGGCTGGACCTTTCGCGAGTGAAGTTCGCGCTTTCTCCGTCACCGCCGGCGCGGCTTGCGCCCGCCCGCGAGAAGCGCGGCGGCGGCGAGGGCCGCGGCAAAGTAGAAGGAAACCCCGGGGATCTGCAGCGAAAAATCGACGGCGCTGTGGAGGAGCACGAGGCCGAGGAGCGCGAGCCCGACGGCACCCGCGAACCGGTACCGTCGACGGGTCCGCACGCAGGACAGGAAGGCGCGCGCCAGGGGCCAGAGGCAGGCGAGAAGAAGAGGGAAGAATGCGAGCCCGAGGCCGAGCATTCCTTCGAGATAGACGCTGTGCGCCCTGTCCCAAACCTGCCCGGGTAGACAAGCGGGATCGCGGTAGAGCGGATGGATCGACTGAAAGGTGCCAAATCCCGTGCCGACGAGCGGATGATCCCCGATCGCGCGCAGGGTTCCGGCATAGACGCACCAGCGTGCGTCCTCGAGACCACGTACCTCGAGCCGTTGCCCTGCCCCTTCGGTAAGCATGCCGAAGGCGGCGAGCGTGAGCGCGACCGCCGCAACGGTGCCGATCGCGCGCACGAGCGCGGAATGCCCGGAGAGCACGTAGCGAAGCACGAACCACGCCGTCAGAGGTATGGCGGCGACCATCGTCGCGGCGATACCGGCGCGCGACAGTGTCGCCGCGAGCGCGGCGAAGACGACGAGCATCGCGACGAGAACGAAGGTCAATTCCGTATAGCTGTCCGGCTTTCGGAAATTGGGCTGCAACATCCTGGCCGGAAATTTGCGCGGATCGATCGCAAGATAGTTACGTATCGCCCAGCCCGCGAGAAGAAGAAGGCTGATTCCCAGGAAGGTCGCCGTGGTGTTGCGGTTCACGAAAGTCGCCGTGAGGCTGCCGACATAGTGGCGTTTCTCTCCGAAGAGGAGGGTTCGCGGCGCCATCACGTGCTGCGCGATTCCGAACAGGGCGACCAGGGCACCGATGATCGCCAGCGCCCGCCACAGCCGCATGGCGGGTTCGTCGCCATCGTAGAGGCACAACGCCGCTGCGAAGACGACGAACGGAGCGAGGAGCGTCAGAAGCGCCTGCCGGCTTGCAATGGGATCCACCGAAATACGACCTGGCTGATCGACGAGCGCCCACACGCTGTGCCCCAGCGGATGGTTCGGCAAGGGGATCGTCTGCGCGAGGACGTAAACGCCGATCGCGGCGCCGACGACGGTAGCCGAGCGCAGGAAGCGGCTCGCTCCGTCGGAGCGCGGCCCGCCGAGGAGGCCGAGAAGGAGCGCCGTGCAGGCCAAGAGGAGGGCGACGAGAAAATGGCCGCGCTCGACGGCGCCGAAAGGGACGATCGCGGCGAGGAGACTCGCGAGGAGGACGCCGCGCCCGAGGCTGCGAATTCGCGCGCCGAGCCCACTTGTCGGTAAGCGCGGCCACCCGTATTCGCCCGGCGCGGCGCCGAAATCTCGAGACGCCGTCACGTTCTAGCCTTCCGGACGGGTGAGAACGAGCGGATCACGCGAGCGTTCACGCCGACGTGTCTCAGATCTGTCATGACGCAGCTCGTGCCGGGTGCTTCAATAGGCGTTGCGATCGTGCAAGACGATGAGTGCGGTGCGCGCGATGATGCGTAAGTCGAGCCAAAGCGTCCAGTTGTCGATATACCACAAATCGTAGGCGACGCGAGCCTCCATGTCGGAAACTTCCGGCGTCGCGCCTCGGCAGCCATTGACTTGCGCCCAACCGGTCAGCCCCGGCTTCACGTGATGACGCGCAGCGTAGGGGGCGATCAGTTTCTCATAGTAATCGTCATGGGCGAGGGCATGAGGGCGCGGTCCAACGAGAGACATCTCGCCGCGAAGGACGTTGAGGAGTTGCGGCAATTCGTCGAGGCTCGACCGACGCAGGAAGCCGCCGACGCGAGTCACCCTCGCGTCGTCGCGGCGCGCCTGGGTGACGACCGGTCCGTCTTCGAGCACACGCATCGAACGAAACTTGTAAATCGTGAAGCGCCGGCCGGAGAAGCCTTTTCGACTTTGCCGAAACAGGATCGGTCCGGGCGAATCCAATCGGATCGCGAGTGCGATCGCAGCCAGGAGCGGAGCGAGAAGCACCAGCATCGTCCCGGACACGACGACGTCGAACAGGCGCTTTTGCGCGCGCTCGAGGAGGTCGAGCGGCGCCCGCTGGACCTCGTACCCGGTATCGAAGCCCATTTCGACCCGGCGGCCACGCAAGATCTCGGATGCATGGTGGTCGGGAAAGAGATAGACGCAGACCGGAAGCTGCGACAACGCGGCCCGAAGAATTTGAAAGCGCGGCAAGTCGCTCCAGGGAACCACGAGATAGATGGCGTCGATGCGCTCGAGCGAGAGGATCGTTCGGCACGCCGTCCCGAGTTCGGCGAGCCATTCGGTCATGTCTCCGTCGCTGTGCTGCAGAGCGAAGGCCGCGCGAACGTCGACGCCGCTGGCAGAGAGGCGCTGCCGCAACTGCGTCACGTTGTCGGCACGCACGTCGTGAACGAGGAGCGCTCGCGACGTCGCGAGCCGCGCTTGACGGATACGACGACTGAACGCCTCGAGAACGATGGTGCGCAGAGGCAAAGCGAACGCGACGCCGACAACGAAAGCCGTGGCGACCGTGCCGCGCGACGCCGCGCTTGTCTGCTGCAGCAGGAAAGCAATCCAGCCGATGGTGAAGAAGGCGGCGAGCCATCCTTGCATGAAGGTCACGGCTGCCCTCCGGCGACCCCGCAACGTCGCGCCGGAATAGCCCCGCAGCAGTAGGGCCACGCATACCGTGACGAAACCCGCCTGAGCGCCGACGATCGCCGCTTGAAGCGGCCGAGAGTGTCCGTCGGTCAACACGACATGGAACAGCGCGTCGGCCGTTACGAAGGCTGCCATACCCAGGAGAACGTCTCCCAGCATCACCGCGAGCGCCAGAACGTAGAAAGGCACGTAGGCCGGCGCTTTCTCGGCGACGGCACCCGCCGCTCTCGGGAGAGCTTCCTCGATGGTACGCGACATTGAGCCTGCCCCATTGCGAGCACGTGCGCTTCGTTAACGCGGATTTGCGAAACTTAGCAACAAACTATTCTTGCTAAGGTTTACGTGGCCATACGCCGCAACGATCGAGACGCTAGCTGGACAGGGAGGCGATTGCAACGACGACGGAGAGCTATCGGCGCGGAGGTGCGCGACGGGCGACCCACTGTTGCGGTCCAGCAACATGCCGAGGCCGCGCCAAGCGAACCGAAGGCGATCGCCGCTGTCGGCGCGGCGCGCGGCCGCCATCGAGAGCGACACGGAGGACGGCCAAGCACTGTGGCAAAGCGCACGGCGGTGTCCTCCCCTGCTCCGATCCGTTTTGCGTCGAGCGGAGGATCGGGAAAGGGGGCCGGTCGGGTCGGAACCCGATGGATCGCCGTCGCATAGCCTGCCGCAATCATGGGCTTTTCGGCTTGTGTTTTCGGTCCAAGCATCGCCGTAGATCCGTTAATAACGGTGGGAGCAGACCGACCATGCTCCAGCTCGCCTCTTCGAGCATGACGCGCGCGTCGCTCCACGGGCCGGCGAGGCCGCTCGCAGCCGCGACCGCGTTGCGCCGATCGTGGACGCCGGTGTGCCGGGGTCGCCGCGCGGCGCCTTCACACCTGGCGCCGAACGGGGCGAAGGCTCCGAACATGAGAGGCGGGCTTGACCGACGAGGACGCGTTCGAGGCGTTGCGGCGCGCGTTCGCGTTCGCGTTCGCGCAAGCGCACGCGATAGCGAGCGCCTGCGAGCGCGTGTCTCTCCCCTGCGCGGCTGACGAAACGGTGGGCGCGGATCTCGAGTGCCTGTGTCTCGCGATCGTGCGCCACCCGGTCCAAATCCATGGACGAGTGCGTGTCAAATTCACGATCCTACCGGCGTAGGTCCTCGACCATCTCGTGAGCGACGCCGACGAGGACGACCCCTCCGCAATCGCGGTGCGGCATTTTCCTCGACGATGTCTGCCGTCTGCAGCGTGGCGCGGCCGATCGCGATTTTTCGGGCCGAGCGCGCGCCAAGCCTCAAGACACGATTCCTGCGTCGAGGGCCTCTCAGAGCGCTCGACCTCGTAGCTGCGTGAAGCCGCTCGTATACGAGGCGGCTCGTGCGGGGCCCGCGGCGAGAGGAGGACAGCGCCTTGTCGACCTCGATGTCGGCCGTCCGGGCGGCTCGGTCGCCAGGCGGCCGGTCTCGGGCGCGCGCCGTGCCCGCGCGCCGACCGCCCATCGATCGCCGCGGCGACCGCTCGAGGTTGTGCCTCGGAGCGCCACGCTCCTCACGGTCTCTCGGCTCCCGATAACCCGCAGCCTCGATCGCTAAAGGTTGCAACCGCAAGAGGCTCGATCGTGCAGGGTCTATCGAGTGCCGATAACCCGCGGCCTCGCTCGCCAACACTCGCATCGGTCAGCGGATTTATCGCGCAGGACCTATCGGCCATCGATAATGCGTCCCTTCATCAACAGCCCCGGGGCACTCTTGGAAGAAATGGAAACCCGGAGCAAAAGAACTCCTGCTTGGAAAATTCGGGGTTGCGTCACCGGCCACGCCTGTTAACCTTGCCCGCGATGCGGTGCGGACGAACACGTCGCCGCGCTCCGGTCGGGAGGGATCATGAAGCCGGTCGACGGCGCGATGAGGCAGATCGGGCGGCTCTTCGTGCCGACGCAACGGCAGGCAAGAGCGTGCTGTACTCGTGGACGCCTCATCGGCTGCGGCGTTGCGGTCATGCTCCTCTCGAGCGCCGACGACGCCGCTGCGGCTGGTGCGTGCAGTCTCTTCTCCTTTCCGAGCGGCACCGAGTTCGCACAGCCCGGGCAGATCGAGACGATCTCGAATGACCTCGTCGTCGACGCCACCACCTTCTATCGCGTTTCGAACGGCGCAAGCGTTCTTGCACCCACGTCGGCCGTGACTGTCACCGTCGTCGGATCCCTGGAGGTCCTCTCGGGCGGCACCTTCGCGACGCAAGGAGCCATCAACACGATCGGCTGCATCAGGGTCGACGGGGAAGACGCGCTACTCGTCGTCCAAGATGCGCTTCGCACGTTCATTCCAGGCAGCCCAGTCCGATCGATCGCGGGGATCATCGTGGGCGCGGGAGGGCGCCTCGAGACGACGTTGGCCTCCGTCGGTCGTTCGGACGATCGCGGAGAGGTCGTCGTGACGGGCGTCGGATCGCGATGGAGACATGTGGGCTCGATCCTGGAGGTGGCCGGAAACGCGGGGTCGATCGTGCTGAGCGACGGCGGCGTTCTCGAACTCGTGTCGGCGTCCGGCGATCTGCGCCTCGGCACCGCGCCCAATACGACCGAGTTCGGCCTCTTGTACATCGGTGGCGGCTTCGATGAGGCGGCTACGGCCCCCGGTCACCTCGAAGGGGGGACGATCTCGGGTCAGGACGGATGGATCGTCTTCAATCACACGTCCGATAATTACGCCTTCACCACCCACGTGTCCGGCAACATCACCATCCGCAATCTCGCCGGAACGACTCGCCTGTCGGGGGCCCTCACCCACGGCCGCGGTACCGAGGTGCAGGGGGGCACGCTCCTCGTCGACGGTACGATTCAAGGCAGCTTGTCCGTCGGTCCGGCGGGCACGCTCGGCGGATCGGGCCGTGTCTTCGGTACAGCGACCGTGTTCGGCACTCTCGCGGCCGGCAACAGTCCGGGCACCCTGAGGCTCGGCTCGCTGACGCTGAATGCGGGCTCGACGTCGATCTTCGAGCTGAGCACGCCGGGCGTGGTCGCAGGCGACAACGAC
>JARWLF010000814.1:0-12814 GCA_029853055.1 Scenedesmus sp. KT-U
AGCAGAAGCAGTCACCAAAGGCATGGACCAGCCTGAACTGGTGAGCTGATGTGCCAGCCCAGGAACGTGCCATTGACATCTGGTGCCACAGTCATGGTAGAACATGGCAACTGATATGTACATGTCCAGAGGTGCAAGTCTATCGCTGCTTGTGCTGTAGTCTACCCAAAACAACTCATGTGCCATCGTATGTGTCTAGTATAGTATAGTCTAGTCTAGTCTAGCAACACACTAGCCTTCCCTTTACCGTTTTTTAGACATCAGATGCTGCTGATGCTGCGTCATACAGTTCTATTGCAGGTGGTGTCGTTGGCATGCAGCACTTCTTTGACCACAGGGCACAGTCACAATAAGTGTGGTTGTAACAGTGGTGGCTTGCTGCTGACTGCACTTGATTCAGCTAATTCACTTGATACCAACTGAATAAAAATGCACCAAAAAATGCCACAACATGCACTGCGAATCTCTCGTGTATACATTACTGCATTCAACAGCTGCCTGCTGTGTGTGTTGCTGCAGTGTAAGAATATGGTGCAGCCGCATAGAGCGCTGGCGACTTTTGTGTATCTTGCGTCTATAGTGGCCACTCTGGCAGTGGCCTTCACAGTGAGTGGATGCTCAGACAATTGCAGCAGCTGCTGCTCCAGCTGCATCATACAACTCATGTCTGGAAGTCCTGTAGCTGCAGTGTCTGCATTATACCATGTTGTTTACGAGATAGCAGTACACATAGCATGTTTATAGTATACATCTAACCTCTCAAGAAAATCTTCAATTCAACTTGTCTGCTGCTGCCGCTGCCTATCTGCAGATAGGAAGTGTCATCCTCGTGATCACCCTCATCAGCATTCAGTTCTTGGGACCATGATTTGGTACTGCATGACAAATGATGTATTTGATGTATGTTGTATATGATATTAAACAGGTCAGTGGGTGGCCAGGCGATCAGAGGGTGGTGACTATTGAAGAAGACCAGCACGGTGACTGGCAGCAGTGCTTGCAGTTGCCCCGTAGGTGCACGTGACTGGGTTGTGTATGCATTAGGCTAGTTGAAGGTTGTAGCTACGAGGGCGATAAGACATGCACCCGGCAACGACTAGCTGCATGCATTGCTCTGTCTATTGCCTCTTGGATGTGCTGGTGGTTTCCTTGGCCCTACTGTTGTGAATCCCGAATCCATGCCCTACGAGCCTGGCATTGGCTCTTTTTCTGGGCGAGTTACTTCCTGTAACTTGGAAAATCGATATGCTGCATACGTTGATGGTGGCAAAGACAGCCTACGCGCAGCCAGATTGCCCATCTTTGCTTGATTAGCACAGACATTGACCTAATAGTATCATTTTGGGCTATTGATTGCACAGAGCAAAGTGTTTCTTGTAAGAGTCCGTGGCTGTGTTACGCGCGGGTAAACGTGTCACAAGTCTCGCAAGAGCGACAACATGACCACTGTTCACTCACCACACTGTCTTGTAGTCTCCGGTCTGCCACTCGAAGGTGTGTTGCTGCTGCGTTACAGAGTTTGCCATGCAACTGTACCAAACCACCTTTCTGTTTGCAAGGGCGCTCAAACTCACCTCATTGGTGAGCTTGGCCCCAACAGGAGCACTAACAACATGCAGCGGCACCGCAACGCCTGCGATCCTGCCATATCTCGTAACGCTCAAGCACAACAATGCAAGTCAGCAGCTGGCTCTGACTCAGCAGCCATATGGCACGAATCAAGGCGTGCTTGCACGAGCTTCACATGTTACGAACCGCGAATCCCCACCAAAAGCGAAATATACGCAGACCATGGATGTGCGGCAGTATAGCGTTGACCAGACTGCTTCCAAGACAGACTTGATCAGGTTCATGAGCTCCAGGTCAAGTGGTGACCACGATGGCAAGCATAACTCCCCTTTCAGCACAGTAGGAGGTGCGTATGTGTCTTGAGGTTGATTTCTGCAGCTGTCTCTGTGTCTTCACTCAACTTTGAGCAATCATAGAGGACACAAGGTTCCGTGCAAGTTGATCATGCAGACCTCAATCGAAGCAATGCCGCCATGTTTGGTACCGTTTACACATAGCTGGACACCATCAATCTTGGGGCACCTGTCGTGAGCACAAAAGCTGCTAAACTGCTTCATATGCAGGGAAGCAGCGCCTGAGCGAAGCAGTTGGGAGACTTGCTGGCAGTGACAGCTTGCCACCCTCTGCCGCTACCAAGGACACAGACATCAAGCAGACAGCATCAAACAGCTCAAGGTCGCCCCCAGTTACTGTGAAGCGCAGTGAACAAAGCCACACGCTCAGACTGGCAGGCACACTATCTGCGGCAGAAGCACTGGGCTCCATGTACCACTGCAGCAACAACAGGGACTCTGAACCTCGTTGGCAAGCCATTGGCGCCGCGCCCTGTCAGCTGCAGATGGAGCTCACATCGCAGCAGTAGCAGATGCATGTATGCAGCTGAAGTTCTTTGACTCGCAGCTGTGGCACAGCAGTATGACAGCTTTTGTTCAGCCCAGATGCATGCAGCACTGCACACCATTCTGCATGAGGCTCATGTCAAAGTCCTTGTTGATAGCAGGGCAGAATCAGGCAGTGAATGCTGCGGACCTGCAGGAGGCTTTGCTGAGCATCCTGCATCACCTGAAGCTGTCAGCAGCAGCACATGAAACAGCCAAGGGGCACTTGTACCAGGCAGTAAAAGATTTGAGACACTATCTTGTCGTGCAAGCAGACAAGCAGCAGACAGCAAAACAGCACCAGCAGTTGCAGAAGGTTGGCAAGAAGACTAGGCGGAAACAACTAAACATATGGAGCCTTGCAGAGGAACTGTACCGTCACATACCAGAGCATGTGAAGGCAAGCTCAAGCGGCGCCTGTTCTTGCTGTATAGCCCTATCAACTTCCGTCACCCTGCTTGCCCTCAATACAAACTGACCACTAGCCTTACTAGAACTCCAACTGGCAGCGTACCACCATTACTAAACGAATAGGCTGTACCCACAGCAGCATGAGGTCTAATGTGATTCTTATGGTTGATTGCTGACAGTTATACAATCTTTTGTATCTGCAGTATATCGTAAACACCACATAATCAGCAGCAGTCACGTTTCCTGGATACTCTGAGTGACTCCAGATGCGGTTTGTTATCGTTGCAGGTATCTTCTCAGCTCAGACAGCTAGCATGCAGGATCTCATGGGTGTCCTGCGGAAGAACAACAGCACACTGTCTCCAGCTCAAGTATCAGCAGTGTACAAACGTCTGCACCAGCTGTGTACAAAAGATCCAGAAGCGCATGACTCTTTAGCTCTTGCAGACTTGCTTCAGGCACTTGCACTGACATGGCTGCGATTGCTACCAGCAGCCAAGGCACACGACATCGCAGCTGTACTTGTGGCCTGTCAGCGTCTTCAGTACACTGATGAGAGATTGTGGCGCATGAGCTTGACAGCTTTTGTTGACAGGGAGCGCCTGAAGCATGCAGCAGCGCGGGAGCTGGTTGATGTGGCATGTGCTGCTGCAGCAGTAGCTCGTGGCGCAGGACATGTGCCTGGATTCACCACAGAGGAGGTCAAGGCTTTCTTTGAGGACCTTGCAGCTCAACTACCATCAGCTCAAGCAGTGCCAAGATGTTGTCGTGGTGTTACACGTGTGCTCCATAGTTACTGTAGGTGGGGTGGTGAGTTGAGAGGCCTGCTGAATGAAATACAGCAGGCGAGAAAATATGGCTACACAGGCGTCATGCGGCAGGTGAGGCGTCTGATAGAGTCAGGCTTCCGTCAGACTTCTGCAGTGCTTGACAGCATGTGATGGTCTCAGTCATGTTTGGGATCTCTGCTTTCTGTTCTTGCCGTTGCATGTTCACCGTTTCTGTTCTACTATTGTTTCTGTACTACTATAGTAGACGTACTCTGGCTGCTGGGTGAAGCTCACTGTGCTGCCGGATAGTCAGTGCTTACTCGCTTCTTGCTGGGGATTGCATCAAAGTTGATTGGTGTGGTCACTGTCACTGACCAATATAAACCCAACTTACCTTGTCACCTGTCATGCCTTGCAGGACGCCACTGCCTTGTCTAAAACTATACAACTCACAGAACCGCTGGAAGCCCTGCAGGCAGTCCTCAACAAGAACATCGACAAGCCACACTGCTTAAGAATCAACCATGCAGTAATGGCAATGAAGCAACTGCATACCTTGGCAGCTCAAACAGGCTCCCAGCCATCACAGAAAGCAGCAATGCTGATATCCATGCTACGTGAGCTCAACAGGTTTTGGAATATAGTATTGCCATATGCTGGTGCTGCTGAAGCTGCTGACATGCTGCACTTATGGTGGCAGATGCAGCAGATGCCAAGCTTTGCCTTATGGCACGATACAGTAGAGTTGTTCCTGCAGCAAGCGGACCACGGCAGCGGCTTTGTTACGCCAGGAGTTATAGCAAAGGTGGCTAAAGCTCTGCCCCAAGCACAGATGGAGTATGAAGTTGAGCAGACCAGCCATGCAGTGTCAAAGCAGCTCGTACCCACAAGCGAAGTAGCAAGTAGGTTGACAAGTCATTCTTATAGACTGGTCAGTCAGCGTGGCGGGTGGTAACAGCAGCGAGCGTTTACGTGGGGGCCCAAGCAGATTGAGGCGGTTCTTGCTTGCAATCAAGCATTGGGTGTTTCCAAGTCACCTGCTATAGAGTTGTATCTGAGGCATAAGCTGAACGCCAGGCGAAGCCACATGATGACTCCTTCAACAACAAAAATAACAGAGGAGACGGCCCCAGAGCTCAATCAGCGGCTTCACTCATGAGTGCCAGGAACGTTTATATTGACTTGAGGAGTTTGTGATGGCGATTTTGCTGCCTTCAGACGCTTGCATAAATGAGGCGTAATTGCATCATGCATAGTGGTGTTTGTGGCCGGCTCATATGTCACCGTGACTGTTGACCAAGCAGGTCTCAAGTGGGCCACTGTGTGCCATATTGTGCCATCCAATAGTTACTGCTGGCTCATCTGCATCTGACTAGTAGGTTTGCTTTGCAACAGATACATGCATAGTTCGTAATGCAAAGTTATAATGGAGGGAACTTCAAGTTGGCATGTAACCTGTCTGACCTCTTCAGGCTCGACCTCCTTGTAAGCTACAGTCTGGTACAGCTTACTGCATGGGCAGGGAAGACCATGCAACTCAGGTTGAGCATAAGCCTGATAGCATTTCACCGTTCACGCAGTTACCAGTGCAGTAACCAGTGATGACAGACCCTCGTGCTTGGCATGATGGGTTTGCCCTCGTTGCGCCTTGATGACGCCCGCAGTGCGCCCAACCTTTCGCATACGCTCCAGCCTCAAACCGTTGTCACTGACACTGAAGGTTGCTGACCAAATCACCTTCGTCGGATTGGGTAAACCGCGTGTCACCTGTCAGCCGCATATGACAACGGCGCAGCATAAGGCACGGCCGTGCCCGTGTTGCTGAGTCAGGAAACACGAGTCTGTCTCGCAGAGTCAACCATCAACAGTAATCTTGCAGTCAAGACAGTTTGTCGCTGTGGTCCTTATCTGAGTGGCATGTCGACTGAGGCTGTTATGAGCGGGGCTAAGGCAAGGGAGGCAGCAAATGCCGTGCTTGATGGTCTCAAGCAATGCAGGAATGGCAAGGTAAGCTTCTAGTAGGCTCCCTGCTGTGTTTGGCACGCGCTGTATCGGGGCCTTTGCAATAGGACCTTGCATGTCCCCTGTTGCACTGCTTGTTGGTTGTCAAGTCAGCAAATTCTTAGGGACATGTAAACGTGTGTCATGTGCTTGTCAGAATTGCAGTAGCAGTGTTTGCTTGCTTCCCGCTGCTGGCACCGCTGTCGGTGCCAGACTCGCAACAGTGATTGCCGTTCCGCATGCAACGCGATTGTATCATTTTCCATTTTCAACACTAACCTCACACTATACTGTCATTCACTCTCAGATTGACAGTAGCACTTTTCCTGGTGATCTGAGCTCAATAGGTCCGCCTATACGGCCCGTGTTTGTGTTTGAATTCTGCCAGCGTAATGATGCAGTTTGGCAGCCTTCCATCACATGCTAGGCTCTTGGCTACCTCTGCTCTCTTCAACATCATGAGAATGTTTGTTGCACATGGTGTACTGCAGGAAACTGATACTGACTTGAGGGGTCAGCTTGCTGCTCGGGAGCAGGAGATTTGCTGCTACAAACAGGAGCTGGCAGCAGTCAAGGTAAAACTTGCAATGTTGAGGTTGTATAATGCATGTCGTGCATCATGCTAGTGTAACTGCTTGAGCAATAAGTATCTACAGAGTAAGCTTGCACCCTACTTGAACACTCGGTGGGGATTTGAAGATAATGGCCTGATTTGTACATGTGTCAGTGCTTGTGCCCGATGCTTGACAGAGCCTGGCTGCTCTCAAGGCTTGTGTCAGTCAGTAAACTAGCCTTGTCTGCTGCTGTGTCGGCACAACAGGCTGAGAACAAGGCGCTCAAGGAACTCAACAATGACGTGCAGGCTCTGGTGGCCCGGGCAAAGACTGACATGAGCATACTGATGAAGGTGGGTGACAGCAGCAGCAGCTGCTGCTGCTGTATGGCAACACATCTCTGTACAACACTTGACTCACTTGCATACACCGACTTTACTGGCAACGGCTACCACTTAGTAGTGCTTATGACTTGTGATTATGGCACTCTGCCATGGTCTCTGCTATAACAACTCTGTGATATCACCATGCACCGACTCCATATCACCACTCCCAACAGTAGACTGTGCCGCTTACTGATCTCCTTACTGCTGTTGCTGTTGTTTGCAGATGTTGTCAGCAGCCCAGCAGGCCAACAATGTGAGCATTAAGAAAAAGTCCAGTATCAACACAGATCTTGACTCACAGCATGACATCAACAACACCAACCACCAGCAGGAGCCTCCAGCAGCTCCGCCTCAGATCACGCTGATGATCAGCATTGATGATCCCGGCTTCGAGGACTTGACAGCCAAGGCGGCTGCACTGCAAGCAGAAGTCATCAGCTTGCAGCAGAACAACATGCAGCTGGCAATTGCCCTGGACTGCAACCGCACAGCACTGCTGCAGTCACAGGAGCAGCTCACAGCAGCAAGGCGGGAGCTGCAGGCACTGAAAGCATCATCTAACAGGGCCCAGCAGCAGGTTGTGCAGCAGCAGGATGATGTGGTTGATGCAGTAGTAGTTACTGCTGCTGCTTCAAAGAGCCTCAGTGCAGTGCGAGTTGCTGGCAGCAGCAGCAATAGCAGTAGTGATAGTGACAACCCCAGCAGCAGCAGCAGCAGCAGCAGCAGGTGTATGAGTCAGCCAGGTACTCCTGGTACTCCTCAGCTGTCTGCTCAGTCCAGCTTTGCCACAAGTAAGAGCAGCAGCAGCAACAGCAGTGATGGTAGTGGTGTTGACAGCAGCAGCAGCAGCAGCAGTGACAGCAGCAGTGGTGGTGGTTCTGAAGTAGACTGTAGTGCTGATCATCTTAATCTGTACTCTGTCAGCCAGCTTGGTGCTGACAGTAATCCAACCCCTGTCAGTGACATCATGACCAAGTCAGCTTTGTTGTTGACGACCACACCAGCAGTTGTAGGCGTAATGAAGCCTCATCACAGGGCTCCACTGCAGAGGTTCAAGCGGTGCCTGATGGGCTGCTGCAAGCTGGCTGCAAGAAGCTTGCGTGTCATTGGCAGCAACAGCAGCAGCTGCTGCAGCACTCGGAGGTGACTCACCAGGTTGCTGGGGGTTGCAGCTGGTTGTTGATGACTGCTGCTGCTGCTGCTGCTGGTGCTGACAGATGCTACTGCAAAGTGGCACTGGCATACAAAGCACCTGTGAAAGTGCTCCTTATCTGGGCCTTGCTGAGATAAGCAAGTGCCCATCATCAAACGGCTCAGCATCGGCAGTAGCATCGGCTTCTTTGTACAATGATATCAGGTTGACCATTGCCAGCAGACTTGTTAACATGGTAGTACTACTACCAGGGCCTGCTGCCAGGTTGTGGTCTGTTCCCTTGTCACTGAGGCTCAGCATCCGGCTGAGCCTTCATGGCACGTGCCGTGGCTTTGAATCATGTCACTGCTGTGGCTTTGATTCGTGTTACTATACAACAACAGTATAGTAGCCATAGGCGACATCCTTGTATGCACATTGTCAGTATACTTGTCGTGACTGTCTCAGACTGACAAAAAGGCCATACTAAGCTTGGCCTTGCTGTGGTTATCAGCCACCCGTGTGGTTGCAGCAATCCATTGTGAGATACACAATCGCTTTTAAGGATGGGCAGCCCTTGATGACAGTGATACTTGGTCTGCTGTGGACATTCGTCCACATGGACAATAGGATTGGACCCGGGCGGTCGGGGTCTTCGTGCTGAAGCCGTGTTCTGGCCATCGACAACCGTCCCGGCAGTACTGCACTAGGGCAAATCGTTGCGGACGACGAAGATGCGGACCCCTAGTACCAACTGGTTGGCAAACACGCTCACTACGTCGAGCGCAGGTACGCTTGTTCTGATGCCTCAACGCTGTGTACCGTACACAGTGTTGGACACTTTCAACCCCCGCCGGTCCCCCGGGCCCCGGTCCGGGACCGGTCCGTGTCACGGGTTGTGCTTGGCTAAGACGGGGGGTATGATGTCCCCACATGCTGGGCAAAGCAGACATTTTTAGCATGAAACGCTTTGTTTCAGTGGTTTGCTTGCAATGTATCAAACCTTCAAACGGTGACTAGTGATAGTAGCATCAAGCAGTTTCGGGTGCGTCCAAAGCAATCTTGGCGGGTCTCGCGGCGCGCCCACTGCAATTTTGTGGCCGTCAGGGCAGGCCGTCCAGAGCTCAAATGCACCTAATCTTGGAGTCAGCCTAAACTCTACGCGCTACTACGGTACCAAAAGCACTCACTGCAGCCTGTTTTCACCCAACTGCAGTGAGTGCTTTCACACCATTCCGAATGGTATCGACGGTAATGGCAGAAGCACCTCCCATGTAGCGCTAGCAACCCAGCATGATACTCCACTGTGGCGGCCCCAATGCATGTGCTGGGCTGCTGGCTGCTGTGCTGCTGTTCACAGCTGTGCTGCTTGCTTGCACGTTGATTATGTGTTCTTCACCATTGCATTGTCATCGCAAAAAAAGTTATCTTGTAACAGAGAGCACATCATCATCAACGATATCAACATCATTGCTCAGCACAACTACTCAAACCACAGTCTGCCAACATGCCGCTCGCTGTCAACTGCAACATAAACTAGGTATTCCAGAATGCAATGCATACATCTCCGTGAGAAAAGTTCCGTAATGCTAAAATCACACTGAAACTCAAACTGCCGATGCAGATAACCATCACCTGTGAGTACTTGACTCTGGGCTGACAACACTTCAAAGCCAAACAAATATATATCAAATACATATACGTTTGTTACATCCCGCTATCGCATGTCACGCGCAGCGTACTACGTGCCCCATGAAAAAGTCAAATATAATAATCACCACAGCAAGGGTAATCCACCTGCTACCTGCACCTCATAGTCACCAGTGACAACATCCTGATCAGTTGATCCTACATCTCTGCCGTTACTGCTGCCATTGGCTGCTGCTGCTGCTGCATACACTTCTACCTCAGCACCTTCTTGCTGAACAGCAAGTGGACCGACATCAGACCTGCAGATGAGAAGCAGGCATCATGGCGACAGCAGGTTGTCAGCATGCTTTTGCAGATGAAAAAGAGCAGCAAGGAGTAGCTTGTACCTTTGACATATTCCTACATTGTGTTCTTTGTCTTTGAAGGTTAGCAGTCATATGTATTGCTCATGCGAGTTTGAAAGTTACATGAGTGACTTCGCCCGATTGACGAGCCAAGAACAGGCAAAGACGTCTACATCGCCTGGTTTCTTTGCATACAAATGCAGTGCTTACAGCTTCAGAAGGCTGGTAAAAGACCAAGAGAGATAGGATAACTACCTACAAACAGTAGACTTACCTAGGAGTCAGCTGCTGCCAATAAGGGTGACTGCTGCTATGAGGCAGGTTCCTGAAAGTACTAAACCCAGCAACAAGCTTCTTCAACTCCCCGTCACTCAGAAGGGGCAATGTGACAGGTTTCTGAGGAGCTAACACCTGCTGCTGCTGCTGCTGAACTACTGCTGCTGCTGCTGAAGGACGTCCATTGCTTATATGGTTATCATCATCAGCATCAGCGGCCCCACATCCGAAACATGCAAACAATCCGCCATTGGACTTTTTCTTCTGCTGCTTTGGAGGTGCAGGTTGCTGCATCGCTTGCTGCGCTGCTGCTGCAGCAGCAGCCTCGGCAGCAGCAGCAGCTGCTGCTGCGGCAGGGTTCCGTGCCAGCTCCTCTTCCCGCAACCGCTGCTGAATCTTGATCAACAGATTTGGATTCTTGAGGAACAATAGATATAACGCATGTGCTCCGGCTCTCCAGCTACCCTGGCTCACTTTCTGCGCTGCTGCTGCCGCCCCTGTTGCTGCTGCTGCTGATTGCTGCTCATAGTATGCTAGCAGCTGAGGGTTCACAAGTGTCTCTCCTGGATGTGGACTGTCAAGAGGAACATAACCCGACCCGGGAACTACAAAGGGCTCTGCAACAACAACAACAAATACTCCTGAGACGAGGACACAACTACATCAATCCCCATATCAATATAATCTGATGTAATATATTCAACAGTGTATGTGTGCTATGTATATCTTACCATTAAATTCATCTTCCCAAGCCCTCTGCGTATCCTTGAAGTGGAACCTCCAGGGGCCGCTGATGTCCCGCTCTAACCACGGACTAGCACCAGCACCTGAAAGATGAAACCATAGCAGCAACAGCAGCAGCATGAACAAGTACCAGAAAGTATGAGCAAGTGACAGCTTGCTTCAGCAGTGTGCCTTTGGCAAAGTTAAGTTCTCAAAAGCAGCAGTTGAAAGCAGAAGAGTAACTACCTTGAATTTGTGAACCTGTGTACCATCAGCCGCCACCTTGGAGGTAGTGGATGACAGTGAGCAGGCTGACAAAAGCATGGTAAGCATGCTGTTATCGGTTGATTTTGAAACCATTCACAAGAGAAAACATGTATACATAATTTGTATATACTATGTATATAACAAGCAATTTCATACTTAGGTTGACATACCTGGTAGATCGAGGAATGGTCTTGCCAGCAGATGATTACAGTCAGCAGCATAGCCCCCGCTACAGCTCATATGGGTGACCCACATGAGAGTGATGTCAACTGGGGGTATGGGGTGCTGCAGCTCAAGATGATGCTTCTTCAGCAACAAGAACTTCGCATACCTGCAACAACAAAACACATATAAAAAGTATAGTATATATGTTGGCAGTAATCTGATATGGTTTATACACCATATATTATATTTTGAATATAAACATATACTCTTTGAAAAAGAAATGTATTTATACCTATATTTACATTGATATGAATATGAATATTTGATTGTTGAATTTACATATATATATTCATGATGACATTTGTACTGTCTTACCGGTCGACTGCTCGATCAAGAAAGGGTCTCTGACAGTAACAAGCCCGTAGCAGCTGATGCAAAAACACCGGCATACGAACAGCCACAGCCGCCAGATCAGCAGACAGATGACTTCTGAATGCGGCTGTTTGACTTCCGGGTGGTGGTGGCGGGTAGAAGGGCTCTTGGGGGTAGTATTTGTGCCATACTGCTGCTGTTGAGGCAGCTGCAGGGTCCTGGCCATCTGTGAATACAAACGCCTGCAGATTGGAAATGATCTCACTATCACCATGCGTCACCTTGCAACGTTGATGCCTGCTTTTGCAGCACCGCCTGTGCAGAAACCATGCAAAGCTACGACCGTGCAGGGCGTCTATTGTCATCCTGCAACGTTGATGCCTGCTTTTGCAAAAACCATGCAAAGCTACGATCATGCAGCTCGTCTATTGAAAACGTAAAACTCTGACTCTTCAATAACCGCTTACTTGTTGCTGCTGTACATGTAACGGTCCTGTGACACGTCGTCCATCTCTTGTTATGAGCTCCGCGCAATCTGCTGCATACGCTTCAGGCTGTAATCTGTGCAAGTGCCACAAGAAGGCGATATCGAGCGGTGGGACCAGCTGACTGTAACCATTCGGTGCTGCTGATTGGAGGCTGGCGATCATGGGGAGCCAGAGCTTCTCGTAACGACGTAGAGACTCTTTCAGATTTGAACCTTGACATAAGCCACCTGCAGTATGCCACAGAAAACGGTACACGGCAGTGGTTCGAAGGCTGGAGAGCTACAGCATGATGAAGTAGCATGTTGCTTTTGTTGTGAGGATTGGCCAGAGTCTGCTGCATATGCTCGCGGATAATAGAAATCTGGACACGGACACGGCCTTGAGGACACAAGAGGGGTCAAAAATGGTAGAGAATCCTGAGCCCTGCAGGAATGGCTGCAAGCTTACTAGCAGCTATCGGGTAGCTTAGTACTTGCAACTGACAGAACATTGCTATAATATGACTCAGCAGGTGACCTCCGGCTTTCAGAAACAGAGATGGCATATGAAAATATAAGCAGCTCGACGTAATTGCAGGTGCTGAGGTGCATGAAGGCTGTCGCGATACAGCAGACCAGTGTACGACGAAAGATATATTAAAGATATATTACCTCTAGGAAACGTGTCTACTGCATGCAGCAGCCGCATATGGTCCACTGCAAGTGCTAGTAGACTCTTCATGGACTGCATGCCCTTGATCTCTCCCCACGTCTTCGCAAAACGCATAGTGGGCGCGCTGTCCGTTGGAGTAGTTTCATCTCCATACTCTTTGAGTATTCGCTGGCCCAC
>JARWLF010000815.1:0-19260 GCA_029853055.1 Scenedesmus sp. KT-U
CAGCTCGTTCCTCTGCTGCTGTCTGTGCTGTCTGCAAGTCCACCACAACAGCTTGTAAGCGGTCAACCTCCTCTGTGGCAGCAGCTGCAGCACCTTCATGCTGTTCCGACAGCTGCCGGAGTGTTTTAACCTCAGCTTCGGAGGCAGCCAGCTTCTCTTGCAGCTGCTCAACAGTTGAAACACGTAAGGCACCGTTCTCTGCACCTGCTGCTGGTAGCTGAGCATCCAGGTCGGCCATTTGTCTCTGCAGCTGCTGTATATGCTCCGATTGCTGCGCAACCAACGCCTCCTTGTCGCTCAGCTGCTGCTGCAACTCCTCTGCAGCTACCGAATGCGCTCTGAGCTGCTGTAGCTCCTGCTTGGCTGCTAACAAGTCCTTCTGCAAGCTCTCAGCAGCTGCAGCTTGATGCTGTACTGCATCCCACTCCAACTTGAGCTTGCTTGCTGCTGCTGCTGCCTCGCGAGCTTGTTGCAACTCTGCCTGCAGAGATTCAAACTCACTTTGAAGCTGATCAACAGCAGCAGCCTTGACAGTCACTGCATCCAGCTGACCCCTTACTGCATGTATCTCCCGTTGCTGCTGATCAATTTGCTGCCTGGCTGCTTGCAGGTCTGCTTCAGCAGCTGATAAGTCTTTCTGCAACTGCAGGGCATTGTCTGATTGAGCTTGTACTGCCATAAGCTCCTGCTGTAGCTGCTCCATCTGTTGTGCCTGCTGCCCCAGTGCCTGCAGCTCTGCATTGGCAGCTGCTAGATCAGCTTGCAATTGCTCAACTTGTTGACTCTGATTACTTGCTGCTTGACGCTCCTGTTGTAGCTGTGCCATCTGATCCACCTGCAACAGGACTGCATGAAGCTGCTGCTGTAGCTGCTGCATAGCAGCCGTCTGCTCCAGTTGATACGAATATTGCTGCTGCAGCTGGCTGCAGCTGTCGCTGAGCTGCTGCAGCAGTACAGCGTGCTCCTGCTGTGCCTGCTGCTGAAGCTCCAACTGCTGCTTCTCTGCTGCAGCAAGAGCCTCCTGTAACCGCTGCTGCTCTTGCTGATACTCTTGCGACTGCTGCTGAAGAGCATGTAGGCTGTCTTGGTCACTGGAGCTTGCTGATGCAGCAGCAGCTGTTGCTGCAGTCAATGCAGCATGCGCTGCTTCAAGGGCCTCTGCTGCTGCTGTGGCCTCTGCTCTGGCTGCTGCTGCATCTGCTTGTGCCGCTCTAGATGCTGACCTCATAGCACCTGCTTCAGCTACTGCTGCAGACAACTCACTCTGTTGCTGTTGTAGTTGCTGTTGCGCATCTGCTAGCGATGCTTGTATCTGCTGCAGCTCTGCTTCAGCTGCTGCTGCTGACTTGTTCTCTGTCTCTGCAAGGTGAGCCTGGAGCCCACTGTTCTCAATTTGCACTGCTGCTAGCTGCCGAGCAGCAGTGGCCAACTGCTGCTGCAGCTCTGTATGCTCCTGCTGCAGATGGCTGACCTGAGCTTCTAGTTCAGCTACTTGCTGCTGCAACTCCGTTACTTGCTCTCCTACTGTATCTTCAACAGCTTGTGCAGCAGATGCTTGTGCGTGTGCTAGCTGCTCTCTGAGGTCAACTACTTCCTGCTGTGCCGATGCTATGGCTGACAGCTGCTGCTGTCGAATGAGCTCAGAAGCTTCTGCAGCAGCTACTGCAGAGTTTACTTCTGCCTGAAGATGTTGCAACTGTTGACTTAGGTCGGCTGACATGGTTGCAAAAAGCTGCAGCTGTTGATGGGCCGCGAAAGCTGCTGCTTGGGCATGGCTTAGCTGTTCCTGTAACTGCTGCTCCCAATCCTCTTGATGCTGTGGTGCTTTGGCTCCATCAGCTGCCTGCTGAGCATCCAAAGCCACCTCAAGAGGTTCTGCTGGGGTCGCAGTTGCTGTGTGCTCAATCTGACGCTGCAGGACCTGCAGCTGACTCTGCAAGTCATCTCTCTGCTGCTGCATGACACTCAGGTTTTGCTGAAGCTCTGTCGAGCTATCTGTGGCAGTTGTGAACTGTGCTGACAGAACCTTGTTCTCCTGCGTCCAACAAGCACATGCGTCATGTGATCACCTTGTAACGCACAAGTTCACTATTTGTTAGGTGGCCTGTCAACCACTGGGATCCTGCCAATATGTCTAGTCAAAGCATGAGTATAGATCAATTCTATCACATTCTGGCATCACGGCGCTGGAAGCAATCAAGCGATCAGTTTGCTGATATGCAGCTGCCCTGTCAGCAGAGGGAGGCTACACACCTGCTTGAGTTGCTGATATTCTGATCTCAGTCGCTGGATTTCTTTCGCAAGAACCAACTGATCACTGCGTGTTTTAGCAGCTGCCGCAGCAGCAGCCTCCTTCTCCCTTGCAAGCTCAGCAGCTGAGGTAGACAGCTGCTGCTGCATCCGTGCTGCTGCCTGCTCCTGCTGCTGAAGTGCAGTCCGGAGTTCATCTGCTGCTGTCTCTGCACTTTGCTGTGCAG
The DNA here is from genome assembly GCA_029853055.1 of Scenedesmus sp. KT-U. Lineage (NCBI taxonomy): Eukaryota > Viridiplantae > Chlorophyta > Chlorophyceae > Sphaeropleales > Scenedesmaceae > Scenedesmus > Scenedesmus sp. KT-U. The sequence continues at coordinate 2,478 of JARWLF010000815.1, forward strand.
CAGTAGCTGCTGATAGCTGCTGCTCCAGCTGCTGTAGCTGTAATGCATTATCAGCCTCACCTCCTGAGGGAGGAGCTACTGCAGCTAGCATCTGCTGCTGCTGCTGCTGCTGGATCGTGGCATCCCTATCTGCCAGCTGTTGCTGTAGGTCTGATAGCTGCTGTCTCAGCCACTGCACGCCATCCTCCTGCTGTTGTGTGGCTGACGCAAGCCCGGACGGCTGCTGTTCATGCTGCTGATCTAGCTGTTGCTGCAGCTCCTGGACCTTGATGCATGCTGCTGCACGTGCACGCTCTGCCTCTGCTAGCTGCTGTTCAAGGTCCAGGTACTCCCGTTCACTAGCTGCTGTAGCTTCTGACAGGGCACGTTTGAGCCGGGCTACCTCAGCTCTTTCCTGCAAACAGCAGATGCACGCAAGCACCAGTTTGCTCTTGCACTGCTCATATCACCCAAAGCTCACTGAATCAAAATCTGTCCAAGCAACACTGATCTGAGTCAGCAAAACTGCCAAAAACAAGCAAGCAAGCAAGCAAGTACATACATGCATGCATGGGATTAAGACATGCCAACACTTACTGCTGCAAGCTGCTGCTCCATGCGGCCACCCGGCTGTCCAGTAAGCTCTTCCCTAGCCTCGACCAGAGCCTCGCTCAGCTGAGCATTAGCAGCTTGCAGTGCTGTTACTTCTGAAACTGCAGCTGTCAAGTCATCCCCTGCCTGCCGCAGACGCCGGGTGAGAACATCTACAAGGCGCCGGACGTCTGACCGCTGCTCTAATTTGATGCCCAGGCGCATGGCACTGCTGCTACTGCTGCTGGCACCACCTGCAGATATTAACAAACACACTGCTGACATATACACAGGCCGCTATCATCAACCTAAGCTTGTTGCAGTCACAGCAAATGTAGGCAGTCAGATTAGCACTGGTGCTGCTGCTCCTCTGCATTCACAAGTGATGCAGCACTTGCACTCAAAACAGTGTCTGCCATGAACTCAGTTGCACTGTCCTGCTAGTTCATATGCATACCTGTTGTGCTTTTGGCTGCTATGCCAGGTGCTGTTGCTCCTCCCATGCCGAGTGAAGTCCGCCTCGGTGTAGACAATTCACTGTGTAGCTCACTCAACCCAAGCTGACTGGACCTGAACTCCTGCGGTCCCATAACATACCGCTGCTGCGGTTCCGATTCTGCTGCTCTTCCCTCACCAGCTTCCAAATCTCCTGCTTCTGATGATGCAGCTGATGTGGGTGCCGTGCTGCTGCTGCCCCCGAAGATGAGTCCCTGAGAGCTGTGCTGATGTAACAAAACTGACGAACTGGGTGTGGCTGCTAGGTATGGGGATGCAGGGGGCAGCGGGCTGCTGCTGTTGGGTGTTGCCAGACTGCTCGCCTGGCCACGCCTGCATCAGCAACAGCATCTTCAGCAACTGAGCGGTCAATGTCACACCAAGGTCAGCTGCTGCACACCAAAAGTCATGTATACACTCGTACAAGAGATGCACGTAGATCACAAGTTTCTGTGTACCTTTGATACTGCTGCTGGGCTCTGGCCAATGCTGTCTCAAACTCCAGGAAAGCTCTCAGCACATGGCTGCGGGCTATCTCCGGCTTTGCCAACAGGGCCCACAGCCACTGTTCAATCTCAGCACGGCGTCTGCAAAGTCAGCACAGCAGAAGCAAGCACATCAAACAGGTGCAGGTCATTACTGCATGAGGACATCTGCCCAGAGTGATCAGGCAGTGTCCTGCAAGTTACCATGAAGAACAGCCCTGGATGCCATTGCAGCCTTTCTTCAACACAATGCACAGCATATTGCAATTTCTACAGGCTATGCAGGGCACAGTTGATGTACCCGGAGGCATGTCAATCACACCTGTCCAGCAGATCTTTCTGCTGTGTAGCTCCACCAAGTGCTGCCAGTGCATGCTTGGGAGGTGGAGCAAGTGCACGGTCTTTGAATTGTTCTGGAAATTGATTCTTGAGCTGCAAGCAATGAGGAACATGCAGTACTGCTGAGTTGTAAGATTCCCTGTGTTGCCTGCTGCATGGTGAAGTGAACAGAACAACATTAGCAAACATATGCTGCTATCAAACTGATGTCAGCAACCTGCTGCAGGGTTGTGGAAGCTCAGATGATGGTGTTGCGTTGTTGGACTTGCCACCAGGCTATTATCGCACCTCATTATGGAGCTGTCTGAACTGGGAGTACCGACGCAGCACAAAGAATGGTGGCTTGCTAGACAGCTCTGTAGAGTCCGGGGGTTGCAGGAGCACATTGACCCGGTACAGCTGCATTACGAGTTCATCACAACACAATGTCAGCATGCGCTAAGTTCGATAGCCATCGGATTAGAATATGAACGCAACGACATGACAGTGAGAGTAGTGGTGGAGGTCAGCATGAGCCCTCAACTCCCTGACGCGCTGCGAGTGCTCAACTGCTGTAACGCCCTGCTGGCCTATACCCAGACCTCAATGCTGCGTTGCTGTCAACTAGTACTCAATTGGTACTTATTTGGTACAGCAGTACACAGAAAGGAGCACTGAAAGATGTCAACCTAGAGAGCAACTTACTGCAACTGACTCCCCTTCACTGTCCTTCCCCAGGATCCAAAGAGGGACATTGACGGTGTACCGCCAGCTGTGATGCCCAGACATCAGCAACACCAGTTTAAGAAGTCTTTGTGGCGTCTATAGCTGTAGAGACGACCTTCCTTTGAGTGCTGTGCACTTCGCTGTGCTGCTTGACTGCATGACAGACGTCAGCACACCGCTGTTCGCAGCTCAAACTACGGACGAATCTTGCACGTCTCCAGAGTTTGAATGCAAGCACAATACAGTCATCTGGTCCCCAACCGAATCCCTCACGCTTGGCACTGCTCACAGTGGTCAAGGTTGCGCATGCGCAGGTATAACGCGTGATGCAAGCATGCAAACATGATGCTGGAGTTGATCCCGCCTGATAGCGAAGGGCCCTGCTGCTCACGCACAAGAGAACCCCACGTTCCTATGCACCAGTACCATAGTTTGAAGTGTCTACGTTGGACTACAACCTTGCCCTAACTTTGATTACAGCTTACTTTTGATGATATTGATTCTGCCAGATAAGCATGCTTAGTTCACGGCGCCATTCTCTGTTGGCAGTTGAGTCTGATTACGTGCTCCCGATGCACAGCCACCAAGTGCTTCGCTGCAAGAGTGTTCGTCCATAGCATAACAGCAAGGAACCTGGTGTTATTGTCCGCCCCTGCAGAAGGTGCCTGCATGGCATCAGCACCGAGGAATGGCCTGCTACGAGGATGTGCTATCGCTGGCCTTGCCTTCCTAGTGGCGGGAATCGTCGTCATTGTATGCGGACTTGTGCTTCCTGGCCAGATCGGCCGCCGGCTGCATGCAGGGGTGCGTGATTTCTGGGTGATTGCCGGAACTGAGGATGTCAAGTTGGTATCTGCTGCAGTGCATGCAACGAGGCGTGCAGAAACGCTATGCGAGCACCTTGCATAGACGACTTCATTTTGCATACTCTTCACGATGCGCGTAATAGTAGCCGTGTAAACGCTTCGGTCAATCTGGGAGTCAGCAAGTTGTATGGATGCTGAAAAGCAGGTTCACTGCGTTGCAGATTCTAGACAACATCATCTGGACTCCACAATCACCTGCTTCCGTGGATGGTAGGTGAACAGCAATCAACAACCTGAACATGCATGGTTGTGTATGGCGGACTCTCTGCTTAGCTCCCACACTACTAGGCTAGCTTCAGTACGGTGAAGTGTCCATAGTTAGCCCAATCAGTGGGCTTGTGATCAAGCAATTGCTAGCATAGTCTGGATGCTGGACAAGTCTGTCAGTAGTGTCTTCTTGCTCCAAACGGTGCATGCTTTTTGCAGCACGCTACCGCAACAACAGCTTTCCTGGCGCTCCAGATGATCACTATCGTGTGTGGTTATTCAACATATCAAATCTGGAGGATGTCCGACAAGGCGCTAAACCAGTACTGGTGTGTGCAGCTGCTCCTGAGCATAAATGCACCCCACTGCCAGCACCAGCTATGTGATGTCGTGTAGAATCAGGCCCTTGCACCAGATGCAGCGAGATAGACTACTTAGATTTCGGCATAAAAAGGACCACTGTTCTGGTCACATCTTACACCAGTAGAACTGCAGCTGCTTTCTGCGCCCATGCGGCAGCAGCCAATGTGACTTCTATGCGTCTCCTTGCAGGTCCAAGTTGGGCCATATGTGCACAGAGCGTACCGTGAGAAACATGAAGTTCTGTGGACAGCTGACGGACGCGTACAGTTCAAGGTCAGCTGGGCTGTGCAGATACAGCATGAGGCAGCAGATGTTGATGCATAGTGCACCTGTCAACGTTTTATAGTGTGGATAACGTTGTTGATCAATCTGTATTTGCACCCTTCATACCAGCTGCCAGCGGACTGTTTCCAAAGAATGTATGGGTGCAGAAAGCACCTCCAAGGAGTCCCTTTGGCGAGTCAGCCAGAAGTAGCAGCAATCAACATACCTAGCAGGGTCACATCATGCTTGCAGGATTACAACTACTACACGCTGGACACCAACTTGACCACAGCTGACCCCAACGCGCCAATCGCAACATGGAATCTGGCACTACTGGGTGTTTTGGCCAAATTGCATGCCAATGCCTCACCGCGCCTTGTGCCTTTCGCTGATATCTTAATGCAGATGATCTCAAGGTGAGGTGCTGTAGACAAATAAGTATGCTAGAGTCAGATACTTCATAGTGATATATTCATACGGCATAACCTGAGGCATTGACATATGCGTGAGGTGTATATCTACATGTTGCTGTTATTCCAGTCTGTACATATGCACTGGTGTGCAGATGTAGGTACCAGCAGCATGGCAGACAGGCAGCTGCTTGCACTAGTGTGTCTATACAATTGCCAGCAGCTGGTTGCAGTGGCTGTGCCCACATAGTTTGCTGACCATGCTTGATGCAGCTACAGGGATCCCCAGCTGCATGGTTTGTTTGTGGTGAAGCCAGCAATGGAGTTGATATGGGGCTACGAGGACAAGCTGCTGCAGTTGATAAGCAAAGTCGCCCCAGCTGCTTTGCCCCCCACTGGAGCTATGGTAAGCTAGATTCAGAGCTTGACCTTACACATGGATCATGTCTGGTCACCTGCGTTTTGCAGCCAGGCTGGTGTCTGGCCAGTGCCATGGCATGCTGCCAGACTTGTTTGACGATATCCTCTATCCACTATCACGATATCCAAAGCCACTTGCCCACACGTATGCAGTGCTACAAGGCATGCAAGTTTAGACCATCATAGATCACTTGACAGGTGCTCTAATTTCTCCGGACGGTGTCGACTTGCTTCGATGTTGTGTATGTGCAGGTTGCATTGATGCAGAACATGACGAGCAAAGAAGAGGCCTTGTCAAGGAATGCCAGTGTTTTCAATACTGGTCAACATGACATCAGCAATCTGTGGAATGTGGGTCCACCATCAGACTAGACTATGTGCATACCTGGTTACTGCTAAGAATCTATCATCATGCCACCATAGTGTTTTCAGTGATATGGCAGCCAGGAATCTTGTTGTGCAAGTCGCACGCCCTTGAGGTGCAGGACACATGCATGCTGTGCAGGGCCAGGGGTTCTTTGATTGCAGCGCAACGCTGTGTGCATGTCATGTGGTCGGCAGTGGCTATCTCATATGCATGAACACTACTTTGCGATACATCATGCCTTGGCTATCATTGCTGACGAAAATCTGCCTTCATACAGATTGAGTCAGATCATGGCTACAAGGAGATCACATCCTGGCCATGCCCTGCAACAGTACATGGGAGTGATGCTACACAGTTTAGACCAGGACTCACTGAGACAGACAAGTTGACCATCTATGTTGGGGACCTATTCGAACCCAGAGATCTGGTAGTGAACACCACTGTGGAGCTGCATGGGATCAAGCTGTTGAGATACTGGTTGGTAAGTAGACGGCAGGGCTCCTGCTTTGAGTCCATACTATTTGTGGAACCAGCTGTGCTTGCAAAGACCCAGTAAGCTGTAAGGTGTTGTGTTTTGATCTAGCGCATGCTTCTGAACGATGGTTCTAGCCGTCTGCTGTTATGGATGGGTATGCAGGATCCCAGTGAGGAGTTTCCCAACACTTGTCGCAACATGGAGTTGCAAGGGATCATGAACATCACTGGTCCCCACTCAGCTGGCCCAGATGGCCCAGCCAACGCCACAGGGCCGGAGATCCTTGTCTCTATGCCAATGTTCTGCCGAGCAGATCAGCGGCTGGTGCAGCAAGTAGAGGGTCTGGAGTGTGACATGGAGCGGCACATGACCTGGCTAGATGTAGAGCCTACTACTGGTAAGCGCAGGATTCCATCTACAGGTGCTGTCTTTGTTTGCAGATCAGGTGCCTGCTGATTGAAGATTGATTTGAGCTGCCCTGCAACTCAGAAAATTAGAGCATGGAGTTGCTTGGCAATGGAGTGCCCAGTGTGTGAAAGAGTCTCTGTGACAGTGGTTGCAGGGATAACAATGCGAGCGTACAAGCGCTTACAGATGAGTTCCAGGATAGGGAATCTGGGGTCTGTGTTGGAACCAAAGGTCTCTGGGGATCTTGTCATTCCCATGTTCTGGGCAGAGGAGACAGCACAGGCTCCTGCTGACCTTGCACAGCAGTTCAAGGCAACAGTGTACAGAGCCCAGTGGTTTGAGCGCAACTTGGGGAAGCTGTCGTGGATACTTGGTGGCTGCTTTGTTCTCTTTGGCATCATCTTGGCTGTGGTGACAGTAGAGCTGGGTGCAGACCCTGAGAAGTGGGCTCCGACAAGCCATGCAGCAGCTATAGCAGCAGCAAGGGACATGTTTTCAGTGCAGCCGACGGCTGATGAAGAGACCGGTGTACAGACAGCAGAGGCCACGACCAGTGAGGTGCAGGTTCGGCCCACTACTACAGATGACAGCAGTCTAGCTGCAGAAGCAGTTGACCTTGAGCGACAACGGTTGTTACCTCCTGGCAGACAGGAGGCTTCTACTTGATGACGTTATGTATCGTAGGCTCTCTGAAGTTGGTCTGGTGGATGGTGCTTGTGTGCTTGGTCTTGTTGATCATGACTTTCAACAGGCAGGCATGGCCCACTTGCATTTGCACAGCCAAGGGGGTTCCTGTAGTATCTTCATTTTTGCCAGGACACGCTCTGCCTGTTGTGCAATGTTGGGTATACTTGTGTATCTGAGCACGAAACCCCAGGAGGTATGTTGGCTGTTGTCCTTTGTCCTACATCTGCCCCCATAGGTACTCTAAACCCTGAATTTTGATGTCCACGAGTAAGACATTCATTGGGTCCTGTACAAGTCTAGCTTCTGGTCATAGACTGTTGTGCTTTACTTGGTGATCGCAGCCGACAAGTCTGCCAGTGTATAGGTGTCGTGTTGATTTCGTACAGATTGTTCAGGACAGGGTAACCACAACTACCACAGAAGTGCACAGCAGTCATGGTAGTACACCTACCAGATGGGATTCAACTCTGATCGTTTGTCACAAGCTACCTCATGGCAGGTTTTACGTCTCCTGATTGTGCTTTGAGGTTGTGTCTTGTTATGAAATAGAGTGTGGCTTGCCCCTGCTCAAAGCAAAGGTATGTCTGGTGTGTCATTACCAGTACCAGTTGGTTACTGCTATGTGTTGACTGAAGTAGTGCTAGTGCTTGATCTAGGATATATATTTATTAATGAAACCTGTTGGTACAACGAGATGTGCTCATCACACTTGCAATTGCAACTCGACATGAGTGCAGGGAACTTTAGCACTGATGATCCGGGCTGAAAACATATGCCAAATTAAATCACCAGGTCGACGATCTGATCGGGGCCACCTTCTCAACATGCAATCTGTTGTAAGATCAACAACACAATGGAATCTTGGCAGTGCAGAAGATTGGCATCGCAACGACGTAGGGTGCAACGACCTGTACCAACGTTGCATTTGCGGATCAGGCATTGCATGGGTGTGGAGCTTCAATCTGCATGTATTTGTATCTCAATCAAGTATTGATTGTTCTTGTTCTTACGTTGTCCTATACGCACCGGAAGGAACCTTTTCCACCTTGATCAGAAAAGCTCCTGCTGCGGGTGTTTGTTGCCTCTGTGGTTCTTCCTTACAATAGTACAACTCTGTGGACTGTCTGCTGTGTCAGGACAAGTGCCTAGTCGATGGAGGACGACATGTTCTCGGACCTCATAGGTCAAGCAGGCTTCCAACCACTTACGAAGCCGCAGGCACAGCCAACGCTCAGTACAGAACAGCCTAAGGCGTTAGTAACACCAGCTAAGCCAGCAGCTGCTGGCCATGCTGGCCCCAGGGAGCCAGTGCTGCCGGAGCCAGACTTGTTGGACAGTGCTCTTACTGGATCAGACGCCAATGGCACCTCGCAGCAGTCTCACTTAGCTATCAACTGTACACAGGAAGAGTTGCAGGCCATGGTGCAGCAAGTCGTGGAGACAGCGTTAGACACCACCATGTCCAAGTTCGTTCGCAGCTTGCGGACTGTACTGGAGGATATGGGCAAGCGTATAGAAGCGACAGGAACTGCAGCTGTTGAACTCAGGGAGAGTATCGATGCGCTGAAAGAGCAGCTTGAGTCTCAAGGCAGCAGCATGCATGCGCGCTTCACCAGTGTTGACCTGGCAGTGAAGGAGGTTGAACGTGGTGTGCAGTCTCTACGTGACAAGCAGGAGTTACTAGAGGCGCAAGCAATGCTAGCAAAGCTTTCCACGAAACCTACAACAGAGAAAGGAGCAGAGGGGGCTCAGAAGCAACCAGACACGCCAGCTGCAGCTGCAGCATCTGCACCAGCGGCACCTCAAGCAGTAATTCCAGCTGCAACAGCAGCGCCACAAGCAGCAGCTCCAGCTGCCCCGGCAGCCTCAGCCCCACCACCAGCAGCTCCGTCAACAGCAGCCCCTCTAGCACCGGCAGCAGTGCCTGCTCCTGCGGCTGGCAGCTATGCTCCTACAGTACCAGCAGTAGCAGCACCACCGCCACAGGCGCCTCCTGCAGCTCCCCCTGCAGCACCTCCACAGCCTGCAGGACCCTACGCCCCAGTAGCTCCACCTGCAGCTGCACCGCCACCACCACAGCAGCAGCCACAGCAATTCGCACCTCCCCCACCCATGCCATACACCAGCCAAGGCATGAGTGCACCACCTGCACCACCCATGCAGCCAGCAGGACCCGCCCCAGCTTATGCACAGCAGCAGGGCCCACCCCCACAGCAACCAGGTGGTGGTTACATGTCAGGACCAGCATCATATGGCCATCAGGGGCCCCCACCTGGCCCAGCAGGGCCACCTCCTGCACCCATGATGCCCCCTGGCCCCCCTCACTCCATGTATGGGCCACCCCCAGGGTCTGCAGGGCCCCAGTATCCCACACCTCCTGCAGGCGCTTATCCTGCACCCTTCAGGACAGGTTCTGGACCAGCACCTCATCATGTGAGTAAGCATGTAGTACTAAGCTATCTTGTAGACAGGGCTTGGCAGGGAACCCATTCCCCTGCGATTGGCTTGTCTGCAAGAAAAGCAAAGTCCCATGTGACGGCTTCATGCAATACACGGAAAGCGGATGATGTCGATGCTGAGCTCTGACTCTGGTTTGCAATAACCTGAACCCGGCAGCGCTGTCATCGTCTAGTTCCGTCGCATGCTTGAAAGGGCTTCTGGCTTACTGGTTTCGGTTGATTGCTTGCAGGGTGGTCCTCCACCAGGGGGTAGGCCTGGTCCTCAGCAGCAGCAGCAGCCAGGCGGTCCTGCAATACAGCAGCTGTCACTGGACAAGGTGGTCAATGATATAGTGGCAATGGGATTTAGTCATGGACAGGTGCGCTAAGCTTGCATGAGCGTTGCCTGTCCTCTGTTGGTACGGACGTGAATGATGTTGATGACCAGTCACTGACATGGTCTTATCATCTTGTTTCACACCGAAGGGCTACTCCAGCAATGTGTCATCAACAGGTTTCTGCGGTTGCAGCCTGCACAAGTCCACTGTCAAACTGGCACCCTTGCTGTGCTTGCCGGCCTGGTCTTGAGCAGTACAACTTTCTGTCCGGCCATCCTCACCATGTACTGCTGTGTCCTGCTACCCGCAGGTGATGAATGTCGTGAGGCAGTTGCAGTCGAGTGGTCAGCCTCTGGAGATGAATGTCATCATTGACAGACTCATGCGCTGATGCAGCAAGTACCAGACTGCTGTCGAAGCAGTGATCGACACAGCAGTTGCAGCAGTCGGCGCAGCAGCAGAGTGTGATTGTTCGCTGTTATGTCCGGCAGTGACAGACATTTATATCAAGAAGAGGGTGCTGACAAGTAGGCTTGGAGAAATACAAGCAGCCTGGATGCTGCTCAGGGTTGGAAAAGGAGCCAGTCTATTGATTGTCGTCATGGGTGGGGTCATGGTCTCTTGCGCGTGAGCATGTAGAGGTTGTCAAGGCAGCAGCCACAGGGACAAATACAGCCATGCAAACAACTCGGAGCATGTCAGACACCTGAGATCACGCTGCAGAGCTTTCTTGACCAACGTATGCACTTCTCGTTGTATGCAGCTCATGTTGCGTATGGTGCATGGCTGAAGTGTGTTTGCTTGCACTCAGCTGTCAGCATAGCATATGGGGTGTCCGCACTGTAGCATAGGTGCCTCATTACCTCTGTAGTAGCTTAAGTTTCCATGCCCGGCGTCTGGTTGGATACGTTATCTCACATCATGGTGTTGCAAGTTGTGTTGAACTCTGTTGATCCTGCCATATGCATGGGCAGGCTGGGCGCTGGGCATGTGCACTTGTGAAAGAAATTGTTGGCACCTGCAGCACTCTGTGTGTGTGTGTGTGTGTGTGATAATGCTTGCTGACATACCATGGGAATGTTCATCAAGCGGCCGCCAATCTGTGTAACCAAGTCAGAAGTTTAACTGATTGTATGAAAGAAGTTGGGCTCGTGCAATGGTTGTATGTCTGCTCGGTTGTACATGACAAACAAGGCAGCACTGTCCAAATCATCACTGTCAGACCAAGGACAACTCAGTGGCAGCCCTGCTTGTGGTTGTGAGGGTTGTCAGTGGCAAGCATTGCAACCCCAGGCATTAAGCTTCTGAAGTATGGCAATATCGCCTTATTTCACGGAGCAAGGAGGAGGATTTGGCTTCAAGCAGCAGTGTGCTAGGCTGGCAACTGGCCGCCTCCAGCAGGATCAAACCATGGTCGGTGAACGCGGAGAGCTCTCACTACGTTAGCTGATGTATGGTACGTCAATGTGTTGACTAGCAATGCCGCAGGTTTTGCTGACCAGGAGTGTACGTGCTCCGGTATGGCCTTGCCGTCGCCAGCATTGAAGCTATTGGCAGCACCGTGCGACGTACGAAGCAGCACATTGATTACAAATCGTTGACTCAAACGTAGCTTTCAGGCCTTGGTATGTCTCCAAGCATTTGAACTGTGAGGGCTTTGGGCCAGTGCGAATGACTCAACTTGCTCTGTACACTGCAGCTGGGAGTTTGTTGTGCACAATAGGCTCTAAGGGACAATCCGAGATTGTTTATAAGAATTACACCCTCTATCAGGAGTACAGGCTGCCTGATGTGTCACCGGCCAACAGCTATGATGGGCTCTTCCACATTCACGCACCCCTGAAGCGTCAAAAGTATACTTGCAGATGCCCTAGTAGGTTTACAGCAGAGTTCTGGAGTGGAAAGCCCGTCCACTGCAAGGATTCGTTGCTATACCTCTCTGCGAAGTGCAGTGGCTTGCAATCTGTAGCTGATAGTAGCAACGTAGCTGTAATACATAGCAGCAGTATGAATACGCCAGAACTCCCTGAGGAGTTGCAGGCGTCTACAAGCAGCACTGCAGGGTGCGTGCAGCGACAGCAACGATTCTGAGGGCCCGCCAATACCCAAAGGATCGAACTCAGACGTACGTTTGTGCAGGATGAGTAATAAACTATTCCTTGGAGGGCTGTCTTGGACAACAACAGAAGGTGAGCGCCCCTGCGGTGAGTGGCGAGTGTCACCAGAGCGCGGACCTCACTGCTCTCCTTCGTCATGCCTTGCAGATACCATCCGGGAACACTTTCAAACGTATGGTGAGATACAAGAAGTGGTGAGTAGACACATTCCTCAGACGGTAGAGAAGTACATCGCTGGGAGCGCCACGCAGCAAAACGGCTGACTTGCCTTGCGTATGCAGATCGTGATGAGGGACAGAATAACCAATAAGCCACGTGGCTTTGGTTTTATCACTTTCAAGGATCAGGAGGCAGCTGACGCGGCCTGCAGCGATACACACACGGTCGATGGTCGAACGGTAAGCTTCCAGCAAGCTGCAGCAGCCTGCCTGCTGGCGAGAAGGCCCTTGTTCACTTTTTTCGTATTATTGCAGATTGATGCCAAGCCCAGCTTGCCGCATGGGCAGCATACGAGCCCAAAAAGCAAGAAAATCTTCGTGGGTGGCCTTCCACCAGAAACGACTGAAGGTGGGTTGCAGTGTAAGCAAACTCACTCCTTGCGCCACGATGCGTGTTTCAAACAGCTCTTGTTGTTGCAGAGTCGTTCAAGCAGCACTTTGAGAAGTTTGGCAAGGTAGTAGAGGCACTGATCATGGTAGATCACACAAGCGGGAGATCAAGAGGCTTTGGGTGAGTTATCAGATGGTGGAACGAGATATCTTGCCAGATCCAAAAATATATAGCTGATTTGATTACAACCTGAAATTCAAGATAGGCTAAACAAGGTTAGGGCTTTTGATATTGCAGCGAGCAGCAGTGGTAAGTCACCAGATGCCGCCCATTGACAGACAGTACGGATCAGTGCGGCACGCACACCATACTGCAGCTGGCTGGTCGGAAGCATGCAACTAGCACATACACACAGTCAGATCACATTGAGGTCTTGGTTGTGACAGCTGGAGCTGTGGACAGCATTTTTGACTCGGTTGTTGCCAGTTGCACAGTCAGCAGGCACAGACGTCAGCAATACTGTTGTCGTACGATTATGCTGCAGCTGCAGTGCCAGGACCTGCAAAAGCCACATAGCATAACTGGTGCACAATACATGACAAATGTAGTTTGGGGCTATGCATATTTAGCAAGCAAAATATTTCACTAGTATGGCCACCAGTAGTGCCAACATAGTCAGCAGCACAGGCTCCTAGTAACAACACTATATCTCGCAACAGCGGTGGTACTGCAGTGCCAGACTCATAACGTGATCTGTACATTGGCTAATGAGAATGCAAACTTGACCATCAACCTCACAGCAAGGCTGTTATCAGCAATTTGTGCTCGCGTTGACTGCAGGTTTGTCACCTTTGAAGAGGAAGCTTCTGTACAAGCAGTATTCAGCGCCGGTTCGGTACAAGAAATCAACGGCAAGCGAGTAGAAGTCAAAACAGCAACACCTAAAGGCTCTGGGCCCATTGGGAGGAGTCCAGGGCTGATGCTGGGGCAGCGACTAGGGCTACCAGGTGCAGCACTTGCTGGCAGGTACCCTGAGGGTGTCTCACCATACGGGCTGGGGCCTGCTGGATACCACCCTGTACCAGGTAACGCTTGCATAGATGTATGTATGCAAAGAGTTCAACTGTTCCTGGCCCATCTGTAATGTGCACAACACCCCACAGCACTGCCAGCTTGGCAGCTGCGTCTTATGCACAGTGCTGTACAGCAGTTGGCAATGTCTCTGCTGATGCAGCATGTGTTGCAGCACACAGTTTGAGTTATCCCACAGCGGCCAGGGAACGGCACACACGGCTTCAAAGCAGGGACTGTTGTGTTGTCGTACACAGGTTACATGCCAGTACCTGGATATGGTGGTTACTTGCCATACCCATACCCCGGCATGATGATGCCACCCGGGTTCGGAGGCTATCCCTATCCTGGATATCCCTACCCACCAGGTTTTGCAGCTGGCGTGCCAGGCCACGAAGCAGCTCTGCAGCAGCAACGAGCAGCAAGCCTCATGCAGCAAGGTCAAAGACAGCAGCAGTGGCAGGCGTCTGCAGGACAGCAGTTGGCCAAAGCTGGCAGTAGCAGTAGTAGCAGTATGCAAGCCAAGCGGACCATGCAGCCTCAGCGCAGCTCCTCACAGGATATACAGCAGGTGCAGGATACCTCCTCACAGCCTACCAAGCAGGAGCGGGAGGCGGCTGCAGCAGCTGTTGCAGCCGCACAACAGGCTCCACCATTCTACACCAGTAGACCCTGACATGATGCAGCAATATACTGATTATGAACGCGGAAAGACCCCCTAGCTACTCGGAATGGCAGGGCTGTTGTCCAGCTGAACAGTAGGTCATTAAGCAGCGGATGACTTCTGTGAGTGTGAGGCTGCAGGACAGTCTGCAGCCAGTGCTTTGCAGTATCTGTCCACATCTGTCAGCATCCATGAAGCCACGACCTTGTGCCAAACTCGTTTCGGTAAGCATAGCAGAGCCCAGCAGAGCAAGAGTGTGTGTGGCTCCCATCTGCCATGTTGTTGGCTGCTTGCAAGCGATTGCTCAGTGCACCTACCGCATGAGGTGCCCTGCATGATGTGGCCAATCAGGACGTCCTGGCGAGTGTTGCTGTGGGTGTGCTTTTTGTAGTGTGTGTTTGTAAGGTCGATTTGCATCAGTAGAGTTTCTTGTAGCATCAAGGTTGGAACCCGGCAGCAGTCCCCTGAATCTTAGAGGTGACATCCTGCTTCGTGTCATGAGAGTTGAATCAGTTGCGTAGCATCACATCAAGCTTGATCGATTCAGCAAGGTGTGCTGGGGTGCTACCACCCTTCTGTGGCCCTGTCTTATGTGCATGTTTATAGCCCAGCTGTACAGCTGCTGCCCCTGCCTTGAAGCATCTGGCAGCACAGTGCCACTGTGTACTGAGTAGTGGCGGTCCATGAGTTCTCATTGTAGCCTTTCCTGCAAGATCTTTAGGTGTCCCAGCCACCTGCATGCAGAATGCATGATGTACAGTAGTAGTAAATTCGGTGCATGCTGCAGCAGACTGTCGCATGACAAGACAGGTAAAGGAGTAGAGAGCTGGCATGTGAGCCACCAGTGCTGCAGCTGTTGAGTCCATGCAGCGGCAACAAGTCAGGCGCCCTGCAGGGCTTGCTGTACGTTGGTGCACTAGAGATTGTTGATGGCTTATCGCGCTTTGAAGATTTGATGTGGATGCCTGGCTTGTCGAGATAGTTCCAAGCTGCTCTTGGGGTGTCAGTACTCTGTAAGTTGAATACTGCATAGCAGTCTGATGTGTAGGTTAGGCACAACATGCACTCCTGCTTGTGATCCAGACTAGTAGTTGCAGCACTGCAGTAGGCTTGTTCCCAAAGTGCTCTGTGGCACTTCAGTAGTTTGCAACAATGAGTTGTTCTCTTCAGTGCATGTGACACAAGCAGCATGTGCAGATGCTTTGCATGCAGTAAACTTCACGGTGGCATAGACGCTATTGTATAGGCTGCAGCATCTCCTTGCTTTCATTGTTTGGACCTTTCCAAAGGATGTCAGTGAACTCCATACTTGTGTAGTGCTGCCGCAGCAAAGTTTGCGTGTTTAGTTCCATGATTGTGTGGCTGTGGGTGCCGGACTAGCTGGCACGAGCCCAGGATGTGGTGTGCCTCAAATCTGAATCTTGTTTTCTTCTCATGTAAACTGCCAGGGTGGACTCACATGCACTCATTTTGTGTTCTGGACTTGAACTGGTCAATGCAGGCACCCCAGTGGTGTCATGCTGTATGAACTTGGCATGCTTAACAACAGACACAGTAGTTACAACAGGGTTGGGCTGATGACGTAACCTGTTCTGGGCTCATGACCAGCTTGTCATGGTCTGGTTGCTCTCAAGCACAGACCTCCCAAACTTCAAACATGTTTGGTACAGATAGGCCCGCATGCATTCGGCTCCGTGCACTTGGGAATAATGTTGCTATCAAGGCAGTGGTCGTTATACTCCCGATGCTACTGGCATGATCACTCTTTGGACTACAGCGTCTGTGAAAGTTAAAAGTAAACCCGCTCCGGCCTTCCGGCCCTTAAGGGCCCAAGCTTGGGCATACAACAAGTTGAAAAGCCGCAAGCTGTCTGCAGCAGCGGCAAGCACCAGGCAGCCCGATCCAAATTGTGCGATGCTACATCATAATAAATTAAGTGTAGGACAAAGCTGCGGCGCTCGGTTGTGGGCTCGAGCCGGTGGTTGGGCTCGAAGAAAAACCCACTGCGCAGCGCGCGAACACTCGGCGAATGCAACTGTGCTGCGGCCACCGTCACAGCCAGTCCAAAAGCAATTAGTATCAAAACCTAACGAACCAAAGTCACATAAAGCAAAGGACAGTTGCCGCAAGTGTGCCCGAAAGTCACTTGTCAACCGTTCTCGCGCCGACAGTTTCTCCCGCCTTGGACTCGAAGCTGCCCAACATGCATCATCTTCAGGCCAGGTTACGTTCTATGATGCATCTTCAGCTCGGCAAGTTCCACCAGCACATACACAGATAGCCCCTGTCTGCTTCCCAGGGCTGCCAGCAGTTCTTGTGCGTGTCGCGGCGGGCTACCGCTGGCTTCAGCGCCACAGCTCGCCTCTTCAAGGATCACAGCTTTTTTCTTAAGCTCTTCGAGATGCCTATATGACCAATAAGACGCACAGCAGTGCCTGTCAGGAGTACTACTCTATAGTATGCTTCCGAAGCCACAGGTGTTGCTGCTGTCAACCCTCATAGTGCAGGCTTCCTTGACCCTTGATGGGTCAAATGCACAGGCAGT
>JARWLF010000816.1:0-12806 GCA_029853055.1 Scenedesmus sp. KT-U
GCATCGCGGATTCTGCTAGTCAACACAAGCAACAACCTTTGCAAGGGTGTTTGACAAGTATACAACAGACAACACCTGTCTGATATCAAGTCACCAGATTTCTAGCGACAGCTGTAGCCACCCACGGTCACAAAGAAGGCTGGCCCCCAGCCTGAGATGCTGAGGATTCTGTAAGGGCATTGATCAGTGGTCAAGGTAATACCGAAATTGCAACCAAGCTAGCCCAGCATGTCCATGCAATGTCATGGCGCCGACGAACCAGCAACAGAATAGTGTACATGAACCCCTTACTTGGGTGTCGTGGGACTCTGCAGATATGATTCAACAACAACCACGAGCAACATGCGCAGCAACTACAGTACTGATACCACAAGTGTTCTGAATGGCAAACAAGATGCTGTGCAAGGTCTACTCAGTCAAGAAGCAAAGAGGATGTGTAGTTTCATGCAACGCATGGTATCACCACATCAGTGGGGACTCGGGCCTCTACGCAAATAGTATCTTGACCAGAATATCTTGCGAAAAGCGGGCTGATGCATGCTAGCCAAATCCTCAAGAAAACATCACATGACAGCCTGTCTTATGCATGCATCTAGTAACAATAGGTTGAGGTTACAGTCAGAATACACTCAACCCACAGGCATATCTACCATGTCATCAGATCCAACCTGTGGAGCGACAGCTTGGCGATGCCACACTATGGTACACAGTCACAGGAGACCAAGCACATCTGAACAGCTACAATTCCAACACCCCCTTGTTTTTTGTTTTTTTTTTGATCGTATGACAGACAGCAACAAATATCGGTGTTGATATTTAACGAGGTAGGATATGATTCATAGTTGTATACATATGGATGCCGCTGGAAACATCAATGTAATCGTATGCAACACACAAACAGTACCGTGACAAGGCAACGAATCAGACCTGAGCACAGCTCTATTCAAACCTGCACGACACATCAGGATCTTGGCAAGAGTCATGGATCACAAGAATGATACTGTCCAATATGCACATCAACACCTGTCACGTAACAGGAGCGTATATCCGGCACATCAGGTGAGCCTCAACTGGAGACTGTTGTGAATTATATGCCAACCAATCGCCCATCGCCAGCACAAATGTCAACATGGTGGCAATCCTGCAGCATTCTTCAGAGAGCGACAAGACCATAAAGATATGTACACGCACACACATGGTAAAAGTGACACACCACGCAACACCTGAGCTGGGTCCTGCTAACAGTCAGACATGCGTGCCCTAGCAGATCGCGAATCACGAATCAGAAGTATGATACTGTCTTGCATATCATGCTGCAATTGATAACGCAACAAGGTGGTATGGTTTGTGCAGATATCACGCCTCAGCTTTCCAGCTTATACGACAAACTCACATACTGACAGGCTGCAGGTTGTCACTTAGGAGCCATTAGAGTGACAGACATGCCCCCTGCAGCCAAAACCCTGGGCAGGCCCTGAGGAACAAAACCATAAAGGCGTCTGAAAGCATTCATATGGTGAGGGCTGACTAGGTCTACAACGTTGGCCAGGTCTGCGGCACTGCCGATCAACAT
The DNA here is from genome assembly GCA_029853055.1 of Scenedesmus sp. KT-U. Taxonomy (NCBI): domain Eukaryota; kingdom Viridiplantae; phylum Chlorophyta; class Chlorophyceae; order Sphaeropleales; family Scenedesmaceae; genus Scenedesmus; species Scenedesmus sp. KT-U. The sequence continues at coordinate 1,574 of JARWLF010000816.1, forward strand.
ATGCCAAGTACTTGCACATAAGACCGCCCATGATGCCATACCAGTGAAAGCCAATTGACTACTGCTGTGAAGTTACAACCACACGCATCTATGCACCCCAACTCTCACCATCCTCCCCCGACAAGGTTTACAGACCCCCAGGTCTGCCTAGTGATTACACAGCCAGGCTCCAGTGATCCCACTTGGACAGTACTGGCGTCATGTCTGCAGCAGCATACCGGGGGGTATCAGGGCGCTTGCGGCGCTTTGGGAGACCAGCATCCTCTGGCAGATCAGGGTCGAAGCTGACGTTGATACGCTTGAGGGTTGGAGGTACAGGCATCACTGCTGCAGCAGCCGGCGGTAGTGGCGCTGCAAGAGATGCAGGGGGTGCGGCAGAACCCAGCTCCTTTGCCAAGTGTGCCAGTTGGGCCATAGAGACTCCTGGGATAGCAGCCGCAATAGGGTCCAGTAAGCCGTTGAAGGCGAGGTTGGTAGCGGCCCCCAAGGTATCAAGAGCATCCCCGAAGAGAACACCGCTGCTGTTGTGGAGTTCCGGGGGTGCTACCAGAGCCGAAGTGAATTTATATGTTCCAGGAGAAGTGGGGACGAGGATCAGGGGCCCACTGTCAGCCCTGAGTAGTTTGTCCACGAAGTCACTGCCATCCTCAGATCCAGATACTGGGCTTGAAGGAGGGGTCACAGCAGCTTTCCTGCAAAGGGGCCTGTTTCCATGGGCAGAAGGGTCAACAGGAGCAACTGCAGGCTGCTTGTCCGTACGAGCTTGTCCTGGTGCTGAAACATTGGCAATGATCAAGTTGGCAGCAGGCACTACACCTGCTTGGCTCATGAATCCCTTGCCATGAATACCTGCACCGCTGGTGGTAACCGTACGTTCCTGGTTGTATGTGGGTCGCAACATCACGACGGACGTAATACAAATGCAATGATTTGGCAAGGAAGATATCGTGAGCTCCGGGACAGAAACCACCAGTCGGCAGCTGGGAAGGTAGCTCAAGCCGGGCTAATATCACAAGATAGTTTGCACGCAGTGAAGCCATTATGTCGTCAGAGACACGCCACAAGCGTTATACTCCCACTAGAATCACACAGCATCCAAAGTAGGTGACTTCAACAGCAGTAAGCAGACGTGTGCGCAACTTCTAACGAAAAGGTGACGCAATAACGCGCCACAAGGGGACAAACAAGCATTTTCGGACAGTGGTGAACAACGCACCGTAGGGGCCTACGTGCGCAAGCATACTGGTGCAAAACCCGTCAGCTGTACAGTCAGTGCTAACCGCAGACGTTGAGAAGAATTCCACTGGCAAACAGCTAGTGGGTAACATGTAGACCGTAGGAGAGTATACACGCAGTGATCTCACTGCCGCAAAGCAAACTATCTGCGGCAGACGGTCCTGAAGTTCATCGCCTGTGATTTCCCTCAAATCGCCCTTGCAGTTGATATGGTGGCTTGTGACGTCAAACTTTAGTCGCCTGTTGGTTCCAGGGACAGAGGCGGGTGGCAGAAACCTCCCACTTTCTACCCAGCTTGTCCTGTAGCAGGGCTCTAGAGTGACCGGATAGCCATTGGACGAGTAGGTAAGGTCCTTCAACTGATTTCCCTTTGTGTAGTTTGGTGGACGCGGGACAGCGCATCAGCACATAGCTGTTTTCGGGCATAATGTTGTCCAGTCGGATGGAGTGGTGTCGTTTTGCGAAATCCCGCATCTGTTTAGCCTGAGCAGCCACGACGTTGTCTTCCAGTTTAACGGCCACCTCTGCAGCAGTTGAGGCCCGTTTCTGCAGAAAGGATTGAGTGCCAGCATCCAGTCCAACCTGGTTGTTTTGCCCTTCAGAGCCACTAGACAGTATAATGACTTCTGCTGCTGCTTTGGGAACAGGCTTGACATCCTGTGTTGAAGGTAGACTGCCCTGTGCGCCATGCTTTTGAGCTCCCAAGGCAGGGACGGCGAGGTCTGTTTCATCTAATGTAAGTCCAGGTGGGGTAGGCTGAAAGATAGCTGTTGCTGCAGCAGGCAACATGGGGTCTTGACTAGCGGAAGGCAGTGGTTCAGATGGGCTTGCAGAAGTTGTCTTAGTAGTGTCATGGTTCGTCTGTGGCGCTGCAGCAGCTGACATGCGTTGTCTTTCTGTGATAGTCACAGCATGGCGACCAGTCATCACAAAGTGTGGTGCAAAGCCAGTGCTGCTGTGGGTGCTGTTGCGTAGTCCCATCACCACTGTCCACAAGCATTCATCCCTGTTTTCTGGAGAAGTAGACACGGTAGCCTGCAGGCTATGCAGCACAGACTTGACTGCTGCTTCAGCCATGCCGTTGCTTGTTGGTTTGTAGGCAGCACTCCGCAGATGTTGGGTGCCCATTTCGGTCACCAGTTTAGAGAAGTCAGCACCAAACTCTTTGCCGCCATCTGTGGTGATGGTGTGAGGGACGCCCCAGGATGAAACAACCTTCTCACAGTAGAACCTTGCCATACTCTTGGTGTCGCAATTTGGACTGGGTACACACTCAATCCAGCGGGAAGTACGCTCCACTGCCAGCAGGATGTACTTGTTTCCCGCTGTTGTGGTGGCGTATGGGCCCATGGTGTCAAGGTTCCAGGCATGGCAAAGGTGAGGAGTGTGCTCAATAGGTCGCAGTTGTGGCACATGCTTGAACAAAGCATGACATCGTAGGCAGTCCGTGCAGTCCTTCAGCTGCTGCTTGACCTGGTTGGTGATGCCTGGCCAGTACCAGCGTTTGTTGATGATGGAGCATAGTCGAAAGGTAGAAGGGTGGCCTAGTTCATCATGCAGGGACTGGATTATTCCAGGCCGGTCTTCCACAGGGGGGACTTCTCGCTCCCGGGGGTACTTGAGTGTGGGCAATCTCATCACACACTTGGTAGCTGCATCATAGCGATAGTTTGCAGCCCTCTTACGAATTCTCTTCAGCTCATTGGTCATGGCCTTTCTGGATGCATGAGCCGATGCATGCATCTTGGCAACACAATGAGTGCCGGTACGTAAGTAGTGCAAGCAGGCTTCATCCAGGTGGATGTCTTTCGGGCTGTCATCTCCTACATCCTCATCATCTACGTCTGATTCATCAGTTGCTTGTTTGCAGAGGTCCTGTGGTGCCGGTGCCGGAGGTGGTTCAAGCTTGGACAAGTCTTGCGAATCTGTCAGCCTGGTGCCATGGGGTAACCCGGCTGCAGCAGCAGCCTTGGTGGTGGCTTTGTGTGACCTTGATCGCCTGTCAGAAGGGCGTTTTTCTTGAGGTGTGTGGTTGAGCGCCTGCCACATGCCGCTGCAGCAGCTGGCTGGCAATCACTAGTGTCATCAGTGTCGTCGTCTGATGGGCAGTAGTCTGACGATGTCGTGAGTTTATCGTCTTGCATCACCTTGCAGTCACTACAAAACCAGTCTGCAGTTGGCACTTCGTCTAGATCAACACAGTAAGTGTGAAACCCTCGGTTGCAAGGGCCAGAGCATATCAGCATCAAGTCTGCATCTTTCTGGCTGTTGCAGATGGTGCAAGCCAAGTTGGGGCTGACGGAGCGTCCTGACCCCTGCGAGTCCGGCAACTCTATGCACTGCCGTCTCGGTCTCTTGGCGGCACTGCTCATCATGTACATGTGTCCTGGGCCAACCACTGATGTTGAAGATTGTGACGTGGCGTCATCAACTGGGGGTGAGCTATTAACCAGGCGTATGCTTGGCAGTACATTGGTGGTGTTCCCAGCTTGGTGTGGGAGTTGGGGCTCCAGTTCCTCCTCTAGGGGGTTGGCTGTGTTTCGAAGGCAGTAGGGGGTGCAGGCTTGCATACCGCACTGAAGTAGGGGTCGCAGGCGTACATAGCGTATCCAGCCATCCAGCCAATAGGCTTCGTTTTGGTACCCTTGTTTCCAGGAGAAGCCGTCAGCAAGGCTGGCATGGGGCCTGTCTCTGCATCGTAGCTCTGCATATGTTTCCGTGTCAACAAAAACCGTTTCTGTACCATCGCTTTGAATCTCTTTTATCTTCATAGCTTCTGCAGCCTTGACTGGAACTATCGCCATCTGTATGCTGCATGCAGGTGAACTGCTGGCAATGGGTCCCAAGTGTGCAAACACCTCCAACACTGATCTGGAGGACCTATCGCATGGTTTAGGTTGGCACCCAAATCTGCTGTGATATTCACTGCAGAACTGGTGAGAAAAGGTGAAGCGGCCTTTGCACGAGAATAGAACAGGCAATTCAACTGCTGCATTGTACAAAAAGCTTAGTGGTGTAGGTTGATAAGTATATCTGGAGAGGTTGACAGCTGGAGGGTCAGCTTTACGCATGCTTGCTTGCAGTTGTAGCAGGCTACACGGTTGGTGGTTGCTGCTAGAGAGCAGTCGCACAGCCTGTAGGACTTGCTGGGCGACATCTGCTTCTTCTGCTTCTGCGTTGATTATCACATAGGGGCCAGTGAAGTCTTCAAGTGCCTTATCATAGCACTTCTCCAAAGCCTCCAGATATGGCAGTGATACATCCTCTTCTCCTGGGCGGTGGCGTGAGCGGATTCTTTGCATGCAGGTCTCCGGCGAGGCCCGCAGGTAAATGATTGCTGAAGGTAGAGCCTTCGTCAGTTCTGATGTCAAGGCGTGAGCCGCATCCCATACGGTTTGTTCAAGCTCTGGTTGCAGCTCCTGGGCCTTCAGAAATACTGACAAGCTGGACCAAGGGGATCGCTCCATTACGACATGCGGGGCTGAATCATAGGTGGGGGTCTCACAGCAGTACCCGTTGAGCACAGCTAATTGCAGCAGTGTGGCTATGATGTACCTTGACTGCAGTTGCTGGTCTTTGCTTGTGTATAACAGCTTTAGCAAATGTTGCCAATGCTGCACTGGTTCAGTCATGACATGGCAGCCGGCTGCTTGCAAATGCTGAGTAAGATGCTTCAATACAGTAGACTTTCCAGCTCCAATGCTGCCATCTATGCAGATCCTGTAAGGTGGCAATGGACCCCGGGAATTGACATGGAGTCGGAGCTGGCCATCATCTGTTGTGGCGGCTGACGGAGGACCCTGACCACAGAAGGGTTGTGATCTTCTGAGCCAGTGGACATGGTGTAGTCAGATGGTTCTGGCTCGATCGGGGTGTAAGCATCCAGCATGGTGAACATGTTGATGGGTCCGTTGCCTTGTGGAGGCAAGACAACATCAAGAGCGGAGCCATTGCAGGCTGAATCAGCCCGGTAGGTGCCTGGGGTACAAGGGAGCATTGTGTGCAGTCCATGTGTGGACACTAGGGGTACTTGGCGCCAAGTGACCTCCGCTGCAGCTGGGATGGGTTGTTCGTTATCATCATCATGGTCCAAGAAAGCTGGGTCTCTTGATAGGGCATCTGCCACCTTGTTGGCGGTCCCCTTGCAATATCTCAATGAGAAGGGCATCAGCTCCATAAGCTTCAGGGACCACCTCAGCACACGGCCAGACAGCCCTTTGGCGGTCAACAGAAACAGCAAGGCATTGTGATCTGTGACCACACAGAACTCTCGGCCATACAGCAGTGGTTTGAAGACATTGCAGCATGCATCTACTACTGCAAAGGCTTCAATATCTGTGATGGGCCATTGGGACTGGTGTTTGTCCAGTTTTCTGCTGTGCCAGGCTACCACATACTCCGGACCAGTCTCATCATCGCTTTCCCGCTGGCAAATGCAGGCACCAATGCCACTGGTAGAGCCATCACAGTAGACAAAGAGCCTTTTGTTGGGGTCTATTCGACGTAGCACTGGGTAATTCAGCAGCCGATCTTTCAACGTGGTGAAGGCCGCTTGCTGCTCAGGACCCCACAACCAGGGAGTTTCCTTACGGGTAAGTTTGTGCAATGGTTCAGCTATCTGAGCAAAACCTTGCACAAAGCGACGGAAGTAACCACACAGTCCTAGGAATGACAAAGTCTGCTTAACATTTCTAGGAGGTCCTCTGTGTCTGATGGTGTCTAGCAGCCTCGGGTCAGGGTGCAAGCCAGTCTGATCAAGTACAAAACCCAAGAATGTGACTTGCTGTTTAAACAGGCTGCACTTCTTTGGATTAATCTTCAGGTTGGCTGATCTCAAGCGGTCAAACACGAGCCCAAGAGAGTTAAGGTGCGCCTCAAATGAGTTGCTGTAGCATATGAAATCATCTAGATACAAGAATACAAACTGGCCGATGTAGTCGTGCAGCAGTGTGGTCAAGGTTTTCACAAACGATGCGGGAGCACCAGTCAGGCCAAATGGGGTTACCAGCCACTCAAACAGTCCCCAAGGTGTAGCGAAGGCTGACTTTGCAATGCTGTCATGTTTCTCCGACATTTTCAGCTGCCAGTAACCGTTGGCCAGATCGCAGCAAGATACATACTTGGCGGGCCCTAGATTCCACAAGACATCATTCACTGTTGGTAAGGGTGTGGCATCTTTGCGGCTGACTGCATTCAGGGCTCTGTAGTCGACCACCATACGTGTCGCCCCGGGCTCGCCCTTGGGTTTTGGCACCAAGTGGGCAGGAGAGGACCAAGGACTGGTGGAGGGCCTTATGAGTCCCAGTTTGAGCAGGTAATCAATGTGCTCCCGCAGTTGATCATACTTCTTCTGTGGCATCTTATAGTAGGGTTGCTTGATGGGGGCTGCATCACCAGTATCGATCACATGCTCTCCAGTGTTGCACTGGCCAAGGTCTTCAGGGGTCATACAAAACACATCAGCATTGGCATAGATAAAATCTAATGCTCGAACCTTCTGTTCTGCAGTGAGGTCGCAGTTGGAGGAGTCTATCATTTGTTCCAGCACCTCAATGTTGTGGCGAGTAGTGAGGATATCATCAGGGAAGGTACAAGGGTCCACAGGCCCAGCATCGGGGGCGGGGTGAAAGGTGTATTCGCGGACTTGAGTGGTCCCCTCTGGCCAGCGATGTCTATGGACAGCAGGCTGATGGTCAGAAGGTAGCCATACTGGTTGATGGTGGTCCTCTGAGGGGTTGGTGGCACGAGCAGGATGGAAGGTGTATTCATTGACTCGGGTGGTCTCCTGCCAGCAGTGTCTATGGACAGCTGGCTTGTGATCACAAGGCAAGCAAAGTGGCTGTAGCTGGTCCGATGTCTGCCGCTTGTCCGGTTGGCGAGGTAAGGATTCGTCCTGTACCAGCATGTGCTTGCAGACAGGCATGGTAGACAGCAAATGATCAGCTCCCGTCCAGTCATCACTTCCTTGTTCGCTTTCACTGTCAGAAGCATCTTCTAAGGAGGGGATTTCTTCAGACTCTAGGTCCTCGTCACATATCAGGCTTGCAACACCATCAGGGTCGTCGTGACTGCGGCGGTCACTGTCACTGCGTTTGGTTGTAGAGCTGGTCACCTGACCCTTGCTCTGCCCTTCATCTGTCATGGTATGCAGGTCTGTCTGTGCATCCAATGCCGTAGTACCAACAGTTGTCACGGTGCTCTGGTCAACACTACGTGATGCTTCAGATTGTTGTGTTGGGGTGGCTGGGGGCACACCCAAGTACATAGTCATGTCTATGGTGTCATCGGTGGCGCTGTCGCTATCCTCATCTGCGGTGCTGCATGCCGTGAAGTCAGTTGTGAAGGGGCCTGGTGTATCACCCCTCAAGATGACTGCAAAGGCCAAGTCCTGCATTTCCCCCATGAGCGCTACAACTGCAGGATCGTCAGCATTGTAATAATGCTCCATCAGGTATTGTTCTGCCTCATCAATGCACTTAATCCTGTCAGCCATCCAGTCTTCATACCGATTACTCTTGTCTTGCTGATTGTTGTCTGAAATGCAGCGCATCCAGCCAGGAGTGGTGCTGGGCTCTGGTGGCAGATCAAATACTGATCCAGCAAAGTCCCACCATGCCATAGCCAGCTCTACATAGTCAGTGGCACTTGTTATGGTGCGTTTGTGAGGCGCAGGGGGCTCATAGTATGGCGTGACAGTCTCCACATATGCCTCTGGTGCGGGGATGCTGGCCAGGTAATTCATGAGTGGATGGGAGTCCAAGCAGCGAGGGGTGGGCTCTACCAGAGGTGCTGACTCCCATTGATCTGTGCTACTTTGAAAACTCAGTTGTTTTTCACCAACATCAACGAGGCACCTCAATCTCTGCAGCAAGTCTGCTCCTATTAGCATGTCGTATGTCTGGCTCCTGGTGACGCAAGGATTGATGAGCGTAGTCACAGAGCCCAGTCCAAACTGCAAGCCTGCTGCAACTCCTACACCAGCAGTTGGTCGGCCATCTGCATTGTAGTATGGCCATTGAATGTCCTTGTTGATGGTATCCAGCAGGTTCAGCCTTCTCAGGCAGTCTTCTGTCACTGCGGTGGTGCAGGCACCTGTATCCACAACAGCTTCAACTTCTTTGCCGTTGATACGAGCCACAACAGCACAGGGAGCTGCTGTGTTGGCCTTTTTGAACCAACGCCGGACAGCCTTGGTTGACAGGTTCACCGGTCCCAAAGGATGCTGAGCTGCTAAAGTCTGCATGGAGTTCAGCTTCGAAGGAGGTGTGGCTTGACCTGGCTCAGGTGTTGTTGATCGGTTACTGCCCAAACGACGGTTAGGAGAAAGCTTGTGTACCACTGCTTCAGACTGTTTTGCCATGTTCTGTCCCAGCTCAATTAATCGGGCATCATCGGCCAGGTACCCTGCCACACAAGTCAGCACAGCCTGAGGTATCAGGTTAGCGTCTTGACATGCTTCAAATTTCAAGTTTTTTCGCAGTTGCTCAGCCATCTCTCTGCCTTTGTTGTTGGCCAGCATTGCTGCTTGTGAGGGACTGTTCGGGGCGAGGTTAACCCGGGCGTTTGCTGCTGGATTTGTCGGCCTTGCAGGGATAGGGGTGTAGCCTCCGGTTGGCCTTGATGCTGGAGCTTGCCCTCTCGGGTCCGGTGGCGGTGGAGCCTGTCCTGGTGCCACATCAAAGGAGGTTCTGTCCCTTGGCATACGCCTGGAGATCTGGTTGGTAGGTTGTTGATCAGCTCGGGTCGTATTGGGCCTGCCAGGAGTAGTTTTGCCTCCGTCGTTTGTCAGGTGAGTCGCAGGAGGTGCTGGTCTTTGCTGTCTGAGTCCCGGTGTGTACGGGGATACCGCAGGGTCGAAGGCTACCCGCTTGTGAGGCATACGCTGGTAAACATCATCCCCGTCTCTGCCATGCTTTACATACATGTCATGGTACAGCATGGTTAGATAATCGGGATCAATCTGCTCAGCGTATTCTGTGGCATCTTGTGCACTCATACCATCATCAGCACAGGTGTTGGTATCGTCTGACTGCAGAAAGTTGATCACCATAGGTGCATCATGATCACCATGATCTGAGTTGCTGTTGTCATTATCAAGCTGCTCATCTGGCGCAGATGGTGTTGTACCGCTGGCAAGATAGTTGAACTGAGGTGCTGCGGTTGGTCTGCCCTGTTGTTGCAGAGCATACCGCAAGCGGCGAATCTCCTTGTCTTTATCCTGCATCAGCTGACTCATGTTCAGCTCCAGGCGCTGGAAGCTCTTGATGAGAGCATCGATGTCTGGACCACCTGCAGATGCAGCCTTAGGGCCAGGAGCAGGGGCTTGAGCGGCTCTTTCTTGAGGTGGGTTTGGACGTTGATCCCTATTAAAGGGTCTGAAGCTCCTGATGTTGTTGTTGCTGCTGGCTAGGGGGCAGTCATTCCAACGGGGGGTGAAGCGTTCTCTGGGCTTGTCGTTGAACCTTGGAGTGTTGTTGTACCTGCCCAGGGTTGGACGTCGGTTCTCTAGGTCATCAGATCTCGGTCTGCTTGTGCGGTAACTGTACACATCCTCATCTTCTTCTTCCATTTCGGCGAATCTGACCCGGCGAGGTGCATAGTAGTCAGTAGCTGCCACGGGCCTTCCTCTTGGGTACTCTGATGTGGTCTCTTCCTCCATGGCCCCCAACCAATAGTTGCAGAAATCAACTATCTCATCAATAGACTGAGGGCGTCGGCGTGCTGCCTCCTTACGCAGGTCAGGTCTGAGCTTATTGAGAAACTGCAGAACCAGAGCTTCATCTTCAGTCCTACCAGCCCTTTCAGCATCCTCTAAGAACCGGTCAGCAAATGCCTTGGGTGCCTCACGGGGGTGTTGGGAGCAGCGGTTCAGGCGGGCTAATGCAGACTCTCGGGTTTCACCAAAGCGTCTGAGAAATTGTTCTTGAAAATCCTCCCAGTCATCAAACTTTCGGCGAGCAATCCAGCGTTGGGCCGGACCTTTGAAGCGTAGCTTCACAACACGTAAGCATATGTCTTCTGGCCAGTCATACAGTTCTGCCATGGTGTTCATAGTTTCCAGCCAGGCATGTGCATCATCCATACCACTGTAACATTCCACAGCATTAAGAGCCTGAGGAGAAGGCAGACTGCGTTGCCATGCATTGGTGTTCTCATTCTGCTGATCTGTCATTGTGCTGCTGGGTCCTTGCGTTTGTTGTGTGGTACTCAAACGGCTGGGGCGAATTCAACGGTGCTATGTGCAAGACTCAGTAGCAGCAGAAAACTGCCCCAAGGCGTATGTGTGTTGTGCACAGGTACTAGCAGTCTGCACTCTCGAGAAACCTGCGGCTCAGGAAATGGCTTTGAACAGTGTGGACAGCAGGATTCAGCGACAGCAGCAGGCAGCTACACGGCAACTGGTGATAGCCAAGAAGGTAGCAGCTGATGTGCTTTAGGTCCGGATACAGCACTGGTATTGCAGCAGCAAAGGCGGGCAACAGTTGCAACACTGATGGCTGTCGCTGTGATGGAGATCACCGCCTCCTTGCTTTCGTGATGTAGCAGCGAGTGTAGCTACAGTGCTTCGAGTGAGGAGAGCAATACGGATAGCCTGCAGCTCGTAGTAGTTGATAGACGCAAAGGCTGTTTATGGCAAAATGTGTCGCAGCGATTGGACCGTGAGTCTTGTTCCTTTGCGACTTTCTCCTAGGTCGAAAATCGAACAGTATATTGCAATAGCAGCGAGCAGGTATGCAACGGTAATACGTGGGTCGTTGAACAGGGGGTCTAGTCAGTGAACGTCAAGCCCGCGTATATGTTCACAGTATTGCTTAGTTGCAAGAGAGCAGAGTGCAAGATCGTTGCCCTCCGACTCCACCAATAAGCGGGGGTGCCGTCCTCACGTCGAGTGACGAGGTCCACAGCAGGTACCTGCAGGTCAGAAACGGTTCTATGCCACACAGAATAAACGATCCCTTCCAGACACCGGACTCTGTCAACGGCAGCAGGGGCAACT
>JARWLF010000817.1:0-12800 GCA_029853055.1 Scenedesmus sp. KT-U
AGACAGCAGCTGGGTCAGTGGGCTGTGTTTGTGCTGGTTGGTGCTGGTGCAGGGTGGGTAGCTGGCATGAGGAAGAAGGACCAGCAGGGAGCTGGAGCTGCGAAACAGGCATATGTAGAGGATGGAATGGTCCCAAGCAGTGGTCATAGCAACAAGAAGCAGTGGCATGGCAAGTTCAACAAGTTGACAGAAGAAGCTAAAAATGAGAAGGCTAGGCTGGTTGCGGCACACCCTTGAGCCTCAGATCACAATTGCAATACCTTATTGTCACCAAGGTTGTGTTGTACATCGGGATGCAACAACGATGCCGATGGGCTGTCCCAGCAACGCTGGGCGTGGCAGTTGTAAAGTTTACCTCTCTCACAGGCGCGCCAGTGTCCAACCTACGGGATGTGACTTCAGCCACTTATCACTTATCGATCGATGGTCACGCAGAACATGTCTCGTTTCAACAGTGCGGAAACCTGATTGATGCAAGATAGCAAAGGCGCCAACTCACCATGACTTGGAAACGTGTCGATGTGAGTTTTCCTCGTGGTTCACACGAGTAGGCAACGGTGCACGGATGTTTCTGATATTGGTATGCACTACAGGTGCAGGAGTCTGGGATAAGCCCTGGACCCAGGGCAGGGCATGCTGTCGTTGCAGCAGCAGATTCCCTGTTGTTGTTTGGTGGAGCAGATCGCAGTCCTCGAGCTTACGACGACTTATGGCAGCTGAAGCTGGGTATGTAAGCAAACATAAGCAGCGTAACTCAGCCAAGTGTTGCACAGTGCAACACAGTCCGCAGTTCAAGCACCTACCGTACTGCAGGAAAGGGTCTCAAGGGAGAGTGGACCAGGATCAGCGCAGGCTTCCCTGCCAGGCAAGCACTTTGTAACTGCATCATGTAACGTAAGAGACAAAGCATCTGTATGGTGCGGGCCAGACGCGTTTGGTCAACCAGGAACCTCCATGATAGACACTGATGCTTAATTGCGTATCTACTGGACTGCAGTTGCACGGTGACACTCTGTAAGCAGCTTGCCAATATCAAACACACTATTGCAAGGCTGTTGTGAATCCGGTATGTTCCTTTGCTTACAGTGTTGCCTGCACAGCCAGGTCAGGGGCTGCATTAGTTGCTGTTGATGACAAAGTGTACCTCTTTGGAGGCCAGGCAAGCGAGTAGCACAACAGCCCACAGCGTGTTGGCTGTCGAATTACCATTATGTGCTTCAGAACCTTTTGGTATGCCATCATGAACTCTGATGTTGAGGCCATGGTGGCCTACATGAGAGTATTCTTCAGCACTCACTGGTGGTTTTACCAAACTCAGATTGTCCAGAGCGGGTTATTGTGTTGTCCTTGGTTGAAGCAGCTCAGAAAGGTGTGGTCTGCAGTGACAGGATGTCCTTTGCGCCTTGGGCATAGCGATACTTGATGAGGTTCAAAGTCAACACCATTTGCTGGTTGCCCTCAGACTGATGGGCAGTGTCTGCAATGGTGCAGGAACCCAACACTGGCCTTTGCTTCAATGATGTGCTTGAGCTAGACACCAACTCTTGGACTTGGACACAGTTACAGGTGCGATGTCAGCTGATTGCTGTGCAACAGAGCTCCAGATGCATGTGAGACTGCTTTTGGTGTGTCCTGTGGCACAGATGCAGATATCTGCAACTTCATCTGCATACCTGTGTTGTGTGGACGCTTGCCTCTACCGCAGAGCTCCAACAGCATGTGTATGCTTGCTTGGTGTTCTCTGACAGTATCAGTACAGTCCTAATTGTCTGTAGCACAAGCGCAAATGGCAAGTACCTTAGTACCAGTCTTGATCCTGTAGGGCTGTTATTTGACCAAACCCCTATCTGCTGTTGTCTGGGTGCTCACTACAGTTGCCTTCAGCCTCCTTCCACCTGCTCAATACCAAGTGTTCATGTCCTGCACTGCAGGTTGAAGGTCCGCGGCCGCCTGCCAGACATTCGTGTGTTGCTGTCAGCTTCAGAAATCAGTGTCTGGTGAGGACGGTACACACAGCAGCAGCAGCAGCTTCTTCACAGCCTCTTCAGCGGAAGGTTTGCCTGCTGGGACAATCAGTAGTACGGAACGGTTGCCAGATGTTGCGATGTTAGGCTGCTGGTCTTGCCCTGCAACTGTGAACCTATCTCAGTTATCAGTGCCCTCAGCTTTGTTCCTGCCTGGTAGCCTGATGCCTGCACCTTCTGCCACCCTTCTCCTGCGGCGGCAGCTTGTATTTGGTGGTGCTGGGTTGCAATGCGGCTTGTCAGATGTGTGGGTGTTCAACTGCCGGACCAGAACATGGAGCAGCCCCAGCATGAGAGGACCAGCACCAGCAGCACGAGAGATGGCAGCAGGTAAGGTTGGCCTGTGAGCAACAGCAGCTACTGCATTGGTGGTACTTATGCCCCCACAGCAACAGAGCTGGTACAGCAGATGCAAGGGTGCATGACTGGTCGTGATATCATGGTTACCTGGCTATGTCGACTTCACTTCAACACTTGCGCAATACATTTGCAGGTGTCATGTCGAGTCCGGAGAGGTTGTTGGTGTTTGGTGGCAGGTCATCTGATGGGAGGTGAGCATATGAGGTACACATGTCATTGGACATAGTCAAAAGAACCAATGCACTTGCAGTCAGAATGAGGCTGTCCTGCGTGTCACTATCTGTGGGCGCTGCCAACAACAGCACCCACAGCATCTGCGCAGCACATCATGTGACTGTATGGAGTGCACGTCTGGTGTTCTGTATACAGGGTGCTTGATGATGTTATTGAGCTGAACATCGGTGAGCACTACTGGACCTGGAGCAGCTCCTGCAGCACTGGCTTGCAGCGATGTGCACATACATTAGTGGCTTTGCCAGCAGTGCAACAGCAGCAGCAGCAGCAAGGTAGGTGAGCAGGAGTGAGCATATGCTCTCAATGGTATGCTATGAAAGTTGGCGGCAGCTAGCAGGAGCAGTGCATTTGGCCAAGGTTACTCAAAGACAGCTCGTGCGGCGGAGGGGTGCATGGTGCGTGGCTTGCTGACTGATAGTGCTGTTGCTTCCTGTGCTAGTGCTTAACTGGCCATAGTGCTTATTTGTATGATTCCAGGAGCAGACAAGGATAACACAGCACAGAGCAGTCACCTCCAACAGCAGTTGCTTGTGTATGGTGGCTTCTCAGGTGAAGCTGTAGAGGGCAGCCTGTGGGCATTACAGCAGCAGCAGCAGGCGACAGACACACAGGGGACATGCAGTTGGTCAGCACAGCAGCTGCATGCTGGCATAACGGTGCAATCGTCCAACCCTGCTCAGCAGCAAGACAGCAGTGGCAGCGGCGCAGGCAGCAGCAGTGCTGAATGCTGTCCAGCTCCCAGGTTTGCACATGCAGCCACCTGCCTGCCCGACCCAGATGATCACTTGCACAAGGTGTGTACCGATGTTGAGCAAACAGATCAAGTTTGTGATTCTGTTGTAAGTTGTTGGTTGAATGTCAAAGTCTTCGTGCATGTTTTGTGCTGATAGGTTGCCGCCTAGACCTGGATCCAGTCACTTGGTGCATGAGCATTCTGATGCGTGCTATCAACATGCATGTGACAGCCCACGTGAGTATACTGTGCAACTACACTCGGTACCGTGAGTAGCGGCCCTAATTTTGCAGCATAGTTTGCACGTTGCATGTCAACTGCTTTGCTGCCCTCCTATCTTTTTCACACCATGGTAGGGCACAAATATGCCTTGCCTAATGGGGTTATCGCTGATGCCAACAGTCCTGCTGCTGGTGTAATGTGTGTCTGCAGGTCATGGTGATTGTAGCAGGTGTGAATCAGGTGGCAGACCTCATGGATGTTCACGTCTGGCGATGGTAGAGCATTGAGTCTGATTGAGAATGGTGATCGACCCTGGATAGTAACAAAGGTAGTATCTTTACGTTCTAAGACTAGCTGCACTGTCAATGATGGATCAACAGCCTGTTGATGCATACTCCCTGAGGGCCCCCGGGTTATGACCTGATGCTGGTGGGGGTCTCAGTGGCATTTGGCAGCACAGACGACAGCTGCAACTTGGTGGTTGGCTCAAATAGCCGGAATCCGTTCGTGTTCTGATCTGCACCATACTCTGTGAGAGTGTAGTATTGTTGTTACGCCTCTGGTCAGACGGAGGCAATGGCAACAGGCATGTTGACCTCGCCATGTGCTTTTTGCTGCCAGCACACAAGTCTGATTGACTGGCGACCAGTGTGTGAAACCATTGTAACCCTCTGACTACCAAACTTTGCTGTGTTCCAACCAAATGCAATGCCACGGTTTGTTCACCCTTTAGCTTGACAAAGGTTCATGACAACTTATGAATAGGGCCAGCTGTTTGACAAGTCTGAGTATAAGGAGCTTGGCAGTGTTTAAAACAAGATTTACCCCCTGCAGCAAATTGCATGCAATGATGACATGAGCATTGAACAACAACTGCTTGCACAGGCTTGCATGGCGGTTCAACCAAGTTGAAAACAGCTGTATGTCCTCCACCACACATCTCCACCTGGCGTAACTCACAGCAGGCTGCTGCGCCTTGATACCTTTGTGATCTCTGGAATCGAGTAAGCTAAGCCAACACGTATGCCAAGCAGTATTCACCTTACAAGAGGCTTCGTGACCGCTCTTGGGGCCACACAGCTCTGGCAATGGCTACTCATGTTGGACACAGTATATGGATAGACGTGCAGACACGGTAAATCGATAGATGGTGATACACCACAGGTACAGGTGCTCTGTAGCGAAGGCTCAACCCGGTCCCAGAACAGTTCGATGTTGTACTGTCTGATTCTGAAGCAGACCAAACACCTCATAATCTGTTCTGCTCATACAGAATCAATGTGCAACAAGCTCGCAAGGGTACCAGGGGGCAGCATGCTCATGCCCCTGTGCGCAACTGACGAACCTCTGAGCTCTGGTGCCCTACGTACCTTTGTCTCGGTTTTCTGCCTCCCTTGCATCTACCAAAAGCGGCTTCAGGGGTTGGTTGAGCATCTTAGTATTAGCGCAGTGAGACCCGGGTGCAAGGTGCTAATGTGCAAATTTCGTTGTAAGCTGCCTGGAAGCACCCCTAGTGCATGTATTTGAGTGTATATGTCTCATTCCTGAAGGTGGTTGAAAGCTGACGGCTACTCAGCTGACTTGTGGGACTCATTTCGTACAGTGCCAGATTTGCACACCCGATACCTCGCGCTACCGACCAATTGACGGGCTGTTGCCAGTAGCTAAGATCAAAGACAAGGACAATAGAAAGTTTAGAGGCCGGATTATCACCTGTAGATGTGTATGGTGACGGATGGGCCCATGCACCTTTGTGCCAAAATTTGCACACTTGACATAGTGTCGTCTCACCCTCTCAATCAACTGTCTCAAGCATCTGCGACGCTCTGAATGACATCACTAGCACATTTGCAAGGTGTGGGGCTGCGCATTCAGGCTGCAGTGGCCCCTGTGCACGACTGTCTTAGCGCGCAAAGCACATGGCCCCAAATACAACTTCAAAGTCCAGAAAGGGAGCCGCGTACAAGCAGTATGCATCACAAGCCATACAAGACGCTGTCAAACGACGGATTGATCACGGGCACAGCTGGCGCAGGATACAGCAAAACACAGGGGTGCCTGTGTCCACAGCCCGAGCAGCTTTTAAACACTTCCAGCTTCAGCAACAAGCAGCTGCTGTCAGTAAGCAGCCTCCTCCTACCCCAAATGGCGACGATTGTACACCAGCAGTCGTGGAGGGCCATACGGAACCCTATGAAGAGGTCATGCAGCAGCAGCAGCAGCAGCAGCAGCAGCAGATACCGGCTTGTATGCAGCCAGACTCCCGTCGCGAGAGTGACAGCAAAATAGCAGTATATTACAGGAAACGTAGGAAGTTGATAAGGAAACGCCGCGAGGAAGAAGCCAGCAGGCTGTACAAAGAGCAGCAAAGGGCGCGAACACCACCAAGCTACATCACTCATGGCTTCAATCCACAGGGGCCTCTGCCATCCGATCAAGGGGCGCAAAATGAGTTTATACAGGAGCATCCAAACACCAGAAGTCAGGTCAGATCCGGCATCATGTCAAGCAGGCATACGAGGTGCAAGTCTAGCAAGTGCTACTGCTCATCAACCAGCAAGGCAACTGCCTGGCCAGCATACATCCGCCAGAGTCTGTGTAGTCGTTGAGAATGCCTACGCAAGTAAAAATAGGCGGTGATGAATATGCCTAAGGTGCAAAGTGAAGCTGCTGATGGCTCTGTTGCTCGCTCTGTATGCAGGGGCAGATGCACACTGCACTTGTGCCACCGGCAGCGGCAGCTCAAGGGCTTGTGGATGTGGGCGTAGCCAGGCAGACAGCAGTACCAGCTCTTTATGTCAGTCGGTTGCCAGCAGGTGCAATGGTCGCACCTGTAGCTATGGCACCAGCTCAGCCTTGCTTGAGGGCAAGCAATGTCGCTGTCAGCCTACCTTTGCATACATGCAGCGTAGCATGATAGGCGCAGCAACAACCAGACACCCCGTCGCTGGTGAGAGTGCGCAGCTGGTGGCAGCTGGCTTGCACAATGCACAGGGGGACAGTGCACTCCCGCATCAACAAGCGATGCTGCTTTCGCAGTTACACAGCAGCCAGGTAGCACTGCAACAGCAACAGCAGAGCCAGGTAGCACTGCAACAACACAGATGGCAGCTAGCATTACAACAGCAGCAGTCAAGCCAGAATGCTTTGCCAGCACAATGCAGTAGATCTGTGGCCCAACAGTCAGCGCCGCTAGTCCATCACCAAGCGGCTTTCCAGCAGGCGTTACAAATGTTGCAGCAGAGGCAACAGCAGCAGCAGCAGCTCCTGCATTCAAAGCACTCACAGCAAGTGCAACTGCCACACACTCTACAGCAGTCAACCGGTGAGCAGCAGTTGCAGCAGTCACTGCAGGTGGTCCCCGCAGCACAAGCCATGGCCAACTCTCAGGTGTCGACACAACAGCAGAGTCCGGTGTCAGAGGTATCCTTGCTACCAGACATTGCGAGTGTGGGTACGAATGACAGCACTGCAGAGACAACTCCCACAGCAGCAGCAGCTGACATGCAAGCTGCCGCATGCATCCAAGCGGAGCCTAACAGCAGGCAAGATAGTACTCATACTGGTGATGCAGCAGCAGCGCACAGCCATACAGCTGCAGCACACAGGGATGCTACTGCTGTTCATAATCTAGACAGTCGTGACTGCCAGGAGGCTCGTTAGCTACTTCAAGGACTGTATGTTGAGCGGCAAGCCGATCACAGAGATGCACTGGTTGCTGAGCTGGACAGGGTATCTGCACTGCCTCAGTATCCTCCATCACTGGGAGATGAGAAGCTTTGTGGGCGGTGTGGCACCTTGCTGCCGGGTACCTTAACCTCCTTCGTACTGGTGCGTACCTTAGGTGTGAAGACAGCAGTTAGTTATATATTATGCTTGCTAGTTGTAGTTGGTGTGCTGTTTGACGTGCAGGTCAGTGTTTGGGGGGTTGCATGATTGTTTGTTGTGCTGTGGTTCTGTTTCACAAGCAGCAAACAGCGAGGCAAGTGTCTAGCCTTCCTCATGACTGTGCTAGTATCTCACACCAAGCAGGCAGCCGTGGATGCAGCAATGTATTTGCTGGATACCTACTGCTGCTTTTTGGCAGTCAGAGGCAGTGACAAGCATCTCTTACTGCTTCTCTTTGTTGCCTTGCTGCAGGAGCCCAGTGATGATCCCAGTCAGCAGCCAGCTCCCAGGCTAGTGCTGTGCTCCACGTGCCACAGTGTGGTAACCGAGCCAGCACGTGATGATGATCTTCTGCCCAGATCCCACCACGCCTTGCAGCGCGGCAGACAGCAGGCAGTAGAGTATCGTATGCTGGAGAAGGAGAACATCATCAAGTTGCAGAACATTGCAGCAGCGCTTGAAGTTGGTGATATTCCTAAATTTGAGATTGTGTGGCAGGTAAGAAGATGCAGTGCTGGAATTGCCCACTTTCATGTACAGTCTGCAGTTGTTGAGAGCATTGTACTTACCTGCTGCTGCTAGTCACATAACATATGCAAGTAGCTCATGCGTATGCATTCCGCCGCCACAAGCTGTGTCTGGTATCTTGCTGCAGGTGAAACCCCACAAGTTTGCTGCTCCAGACTGGCTGGGTGCCAGCCAACCAGCTTTGACACGCGAAGACGTCATCACAGTGCTTTCAGGGCTGAGCGGGCAGCACTTGGCTGATGCACTGCAGAGGTTTCTGCCGAAAGCCAGGATCGACACATCCAGCAAGCTAGCACAGCAGATCATCGAGCAGATTCAGAAGCAGCCCAGCACCAAAGCAATGGACTATCTGCCACTTGGCCGCAACTACTTTCAGTGCAATCCAGATGACAGTGGCAGAACAGCAGTCTGGGATCAGGGAGATGCACCTGGGTTGGTGGCACTGGATGACAGCATATGTATAGCGCTAAAGCAGGGGCCTGCAACACCCAGTGAGCGCTTCAAAACAGTTGCTACACTAGCAGAAGAGTACAGGGAGAGACTACTAGCAGCAGCAGAGCAGGCTAGGCAGGCAGGACAGAACAGCAAGGCACAGATACTCAGCTTCTGGGCATGGGTGCTGAAGTTGAAGTGCAGCAGCGAGTTTGGGACGTTGCTGAACTGCAGCATTGTCAACCAGGCTCTACTGCTGCTGGGCCTGGACTCCACAGACACCCCTGGTCATGTGGATGTAGCTGGAGCCCTGACTTATGCAGTCCCAGTGCAGTTGGATGGAAGGCAGTTATCAACAGTGCTTGACATAGTGCTGGCCAAGTGGCTGTTCCTAAGCCTCAGGGTGTTTACCTGCCTGCGTGCTCTCAAGCTGCTGCTGTGCCTGCTGGTAGCGCAAAGGAAACGCCGACAGTATCAACTGGAGTACAACAAGTGTATCAGCCAGCGGAAGCAGCAGCAGCAACAGCAGACCACTTCTTGCAGTCGCAGCAGCAGCAACAAGAAGACACTGACAAAGCGACAAGAAGAGGCACAGCACAGAGATGATGAGGAGCTGCAAGCTTTAGAGGCAAGTAGCAAAGTGCTTGACATGCAGGACACAGAAGGCAGCCTGACCAAGGAAGAGGAAGATGTCTTGCGCCTATTCCTGGCCAAGAAGTGGCGCATGACAGGTGAAGAGATGGACGAGGCCAAGAAGTGGTTGGGAGATGATGTTGTAGTCATAGAACAGAAGGGTTTGGAGGGTGTATGTGTGCAGCCAGGGTACTTGCACTTTGTGGTCAATGTCAATCCTTGCTTGAAGGTTGCATTTGAGCGGTTGACCGTTGATGATGTTGTGGGCACAATGCACATGCAGCGCATTTTGAGGAATAGAATGAGCAGCCTTCCCATGGACTATGTGCACACAGTGCATCAGATTGTGTCCGGGCTGCTGGGCTTGCATGATGTGATAATGAAGGTGAAGTGACGCATAGCAGTGCTAGTCACAAGAAGTTGCATATGTTGGACCCGTGACATTGCTTAAGTTGTGGCATTGTGGGATTCCTGAGTCCTTCACTTGGCAAAAAGCAGAGTTGTGTTGACGTAACTGTTGGCATGCTGTCATGTTACATGCTGAAAATGGCAAGTGCTGTCACAGCACTTGGCAAGCATGTGTACTACTAGTAGATGCAGGTAGTTATGTGACATTTTACACGGTATGAACTCTGATTGACCAAGTTGCAGCAACCCTTCAAGGGCTAGTAGGCTATCGCAGCTACTGATCAGGCTATCCCAGCTTGACGAGCTTGTGTATGTCTGATAAGATGACAATCGGATCAACAGTAGTATCTTTGCCCACACCATATGCGGGCTGCTGCAGCCATGCTAGTAGCTTCAAGCATGATGATTATGCTACTGTACAGTCGGGTATGGGAAGACTGACTGGCAAGTGGCCGGCGGCAAGCGATCCATTGGGTAACAGAAGGATTTGACCATCTGTGCCGCACAGATTGACGTGATTGGTGATCCCTCAAATTGTA
Source organism: Scenedesmus sp. KT-U (assembly GCA_029853055.1). Taxonomy (NCBI): domain Eukaryota; kingdom Viridiplantae; phylum Chlorophyta; class Chlorophyceae; order Sphaeropleales; family Scenedesmaceae; genus Scenedesmus; species Scenedesmus sp. KT-U. Next base: position 10,002 of record JARWLF010000817.1, read on the forward strand.
TAATGGTTACACTCTGACCAGAACTATCCACCCTCACCTAAGTGACAAAGAGGTGTCAGCAACTGCTATCCGATATTTGGAATATTTCAGCTCACGCTCATCATCCAATGTCAGGTCGGCTGCAATCTATCATGACACCCCTCAAGGTGAGGCTCTGCATGCGCTCTGGATGTACAAACACCCATAACCCATAACTGCTCATACTATGGTGACCAGAACACGCAGACTTTGTTACAAGCCCCGGCTTCTTCTCTGGTAGCGGGCCATTGAGACAGCTTACATCCAGCAGTACATCCCAAAACACTACTGCACGCACCAATGCTCCTGTCAGTACTGCTCCAGTAGCGTAAATGATTGAGCTTTTGCCCTGACAGTCTCAATCTGAAACACAGAGCAGCACGTGCAGCAGCAAGGCTTGGCTAGGGACTGTGGACACATGTCAAGAAGTTACAGGTATGGCATGCTGTGAACAGCATAGTAGAGGCTAAGGTGAAGCACAATCTGCAGCTGCTGCTAAGCACATTGCACTTTTCTGTCATGCATGACATGTCACTCACCGCGCTGTTGCCAGGTGCACAATCTGCGACCCAAGCAAGATCATGAGACCATCTCCGACATGCCACAAAGAAACAACAGATCTACAAGGATGCAACGAAGCATTGCTAGCTGCAATAGCTTGGCATCATATACAAAGCAACTGAGAACATCTAGTGCCCATGTGGAGGTCTACTGTGATGCCAGCTGTCTGGTCTGTGGACACAGAGATCGCCAAAGCGCTGCTTATACCCAGATGATACTAGAGCATCATCAGCAGATTGTGCAACAGTGGGCTTTGAAAAGTTTATCTAAGCATACTGATCGAGCACGACGCATGCCTTGCTGAGTACTGAGGTGCAAAGCTGGTGGCAAGATTGTTGACAAGCACACCGGCAGCTACAGCAGTACCTGTCACCAGGCACTGCACAGATTGCTACAGATGGATCTGCGCTTGATGCTGGAGTTGCTCCATATCCTTCAACCACTCGGATTCATTATATGCTGCTGAAGCTGTTTTGCTGTTATCAGAAGTCGAGGCTACATTGGCTGCTCTACTGCCCCACAAGCTGTAGGCAAGTATGTTCCTTGCTACACTGGGCATGTTGGACTCCATCAACCCTGACCTAGTCACCATTTGCGTTGTGGGGAGAGGACTACATCGCACTGATGCTGCTTCTGCTGGCTGCAATTCAGCAGGTAAACTAGTAGAAGCTGGGGTTGATGGCTGGCTGTCAGCAAGCTGCTGTTGTGCGTCTGACTGTTGAAAGCAGAGAGGGGACTGGGTGTTATTCGCTGAACCTGCCACGCTTGATGACGCATACGCAACTGCTTGTGACTTCGGTGAGGTCTTCCCTAGAAGCAGTACCTGCAAAAGCACTGGCAAAACGTGCAGCATGATCAGCATGGATTAGGACAGTTTCCTGTTGCTCACTTCCACAAGAAACGAACACGTCCGTACCTGATGGCACATGTGGATTGCAAATAACATCAAAGTAGCCTTGTGTAGTAGTTATGGGTTCCCCAGTCACGGCGGTGAAGAATGCTTTTGAGTCTGGGGCCTCCATGGCTGTACTGCCAGATATCAGGACACCGAGGGCCAAGCTACAACCTGCTTGTGCGCGGCTTCATTGCAGTGGGACATGAAACGGACCTCGGAGGTAGGATGCACGGAGACCGAAAGTGTCAAGGCCTTACAGGTAAAGTAGCGTCAGGCAGAACGTTCCGACTGCTGATGGCGTATGAACAACATAGTCACAACTGCTTGCGCAGCAGCACAGTCATACAGTAGCTATTTGCGGCCTGCATGAGCTGTACGTTGACGCAAGTAGTCACGACTTGCTGATGTGAGTTGCTATCTCCTGTCAACTCTTATTCCATCTTGTTTAGCGCAACACACAAGTCTCGGATACCATACTTATTCAGGCGTTTGTCACTCAGTTTACCCACCTGCAGTGGCCTACACTGAAGGCAGGCCTGGTGCTAAGTGCATCGACAGGTCTAGAGAAGCTGCACTCTGCAGCCTATGAGCGCCAGCAATCTGAACGAGGTCAGGCTATGGACTAATGCAAAGGAGAGAGAGAAGTATGAAAACCTAGCAGGCAAGGCTCGCTCCCTCACCGCACTGCAGTCCAGCGTTGCCTACCTGTCCTGCAACTGTCTTGACAGTGACAGCTGCATGCGACACTGCTTTGCAGACTTGTATGCGATCCTCAAATGCACAGAGAAGTTGGAGCGAGCATATGTACGGGATGGGGTGACAGCAAAGGACTATGAAGCTCAATGTGAGAAGCTGATTGCACAGTTCAGGATGCTGTGGGGCTCTATGAAGCAGACGGTAAGCAGGATTGCACAAAGTTTCCAATACAGATATACACCAGCTGCAGCAATTTCACACCACTATGTAGTATTTCAATCCTCGGTCTTCGGAGATGTTTTGCAGCTGCATATAGTGTAAGTCAGCAGTCTAGGCCTGTTTGGACAGCAGAGTCTGCATGCTCCTGCATGCATGCTCATGATGAGCCTATCATGTGTGGGCCTTACTTTGTTGCAGGTACCTAGCATTGAATCCTTCATGCAGCAGTACCATATGCAATGTCCCATGGCTTACACACGGCTGGTGCAAGTTGGTTTGCCAGCAACCATAGAGCACAGAAAGCGGTGAGTACACCCACATCGAGCCTGGTTTGCAGGGCATGAATAGAAGGTACATATCTTGAAGTATTCCTTCCTTAAGCAAGATCTGCATCAGCAGCAGCAGCAGCA
>JARWLF010000818.1:0-12792 GCA_029853055.1 Scenedesmus sp. KT-U
GGTGGGGGGGGGGGCCCCCCCCCCCCCCCCCGCTCCGCCGCTTGACTGCCCGTGCAGACCCAGATCTGCGCAGGGAAGGCGACATGTGCGCTATCCCGCTGGCTCTGTCTAGCGTTCCGGACAACGCACCATCGCCGCCAGGCAGGTGCGCCGGTGCGCTGCGTGTATGAGCGGCGCTTCCGGCCGGAGCGCCTCGTGGCTTGAGTCCTGAGTCGGCTGTCGGCCAAGGAAGTCAGCCCGGTGCGAGGCAAGCAGCCGGGGGCGTTGCCCGGTCCGCGATGGTGTGGCGCCTTCCGGCGCCCCCTGGCTGATGGGCTGCGCAACGTGCGAAAGGGGGTGCTCCCCGAGCCAGATCGGCCCGGGCGAGAGGCTGCAGGAGGTGTTCGATGCGATTGGCGTCCAGGCAGCGTGGTCACGTCACCATGCTCGTGCTCATTCTTTTTGCCGCGGTCGGCCTTGCCGGCATCGGCATGTACAACAGCGGGCGCCTGACCACCGAGAAGGTGCGCCTGCAGACGGTTGCCGACTCGGCAACCTACAGCGTCTCGGTGGTGATCGCGCGCGACATGAATTTCAAGGCGCACACCAACCGAGCGATGGTTGCCAACCAGGTGGTCGTTGGCCAGCTCGTCGGCTTGGCATCCTGGTCCAAGATGCTCCGCAACGCTGGGCAGAACTTTTCCGTGGTCACGAGCGTTCTAGGCGCGATCCCCTTTGTCGGGCCCTTCATCCAGGCGGTCGGCACTGCCCTGCGCGAGGGCGCGCGCGCATTCGACGAAGCCATCACCGCGGTGGTGCGTGTCCTTGTGCCGATCCAGGAGGGGCTGATCCTCGCGATCAGCACGGCGCAGCAGGCCCATCACCTGCTGACCGCTGCCTTGGCCGACCAGGCGCTGACCCAGGTCGTGGCGGAGTCGGATCCGGATATCGGGTCGGTCAGCGCGATCACACGGGGCGTGGTGTGGACCCAGCTGCTGCATCCGGACTCGGGTGTGCTCTTCGGCGAGCAGGAGCGCAATGCGCCCCAGCTGCGCACCGCGCAGTCGCAGGCAGCCCAGCGCCAACGGCGCCGCATGGAGGAGTTCCGCGTGGTCACCGAGAACAGTCGGGACCAGTTCACCCGCGAGCGTTCGCACACGTGGATAAGCACGCCAAGCTGGGTGGTCCCCTTGGGCGGAAGGATCCGCAAGTACGGCGGCTCCGAGCTTGTCATGGCGCAGACGCCGGAGCAGCGGGAATACATCCAATGGACCGCAATGGACGTGGTTGGGGTGGAGTGGCGCTCGTTCACCTGCTTCGGGTGGTCCGGCCCCCGCTGGTGCAGCTGGCGACAGACGCCGACGCCCTTCGGATACGGTGCCGGCCACGCGTTGGCACAGAACAGCGGCGGACGCTACGACTATTTCCGCGACCGCAACACCCGCCGGCACAACCGGCGGCTGTGGGGCAACGGCAGCTGGCTGCTCACCGTCAACGCCTCGGCGGCTGCCGGGATGTACGCCACCAACAACTTTTCCCAGAGCGCCACCCGCGGCGGCCTGCGTCCCTTCTATGACCTGCGCCGGGATGGCCGTGTACCCGACGACCGATTCGATCTGCACGTGGTGCTGACCAAGGGTGAGGGCGATCTGCCAGCCTGGGAGCGCCTGCTCGCCGAGGCGGGCGTGCATCCGCAGCCCACCTTCGACACCAGTGAGAATGGCGGCCTCGCCGGGGAACGCATGGCGGCGATCGCGAAGTCAGGTGTGTACTTCTCGCGTGATCACGCGCCACGCACCAATCGCGGAACGGCCAACGGTGCCCAGCGTGAGTTTTCCAACCTCTACAACCCCTACTGGCAGGCGCGCCTGTTGCCGCCGACCACCGGGGAGAAGAGCCTGGCTTTGCTTGCCGTGGGGCTTCGCCTATGAATCGCACGAAACCGCGCCGCCGCCAGGGCGGCGCCTCGCTGGTTGAGTTCTGCGTCGCGACGGTGTTCCTGCTCGGACCCGCGTTTCTGCTCACCCCGGTGCTGGGCAAGATGATCGCCGGCAAACATCGCTACGAGCAGTCCCTGCGCTATGCCGCCTGGGAGCGCACGGTGTGGTTCGACACGCGCCCCGCCAACGCGCCGAATGCGCCCGTCAAGACCGCCGCGGAGCTGGCGCAGGAAATCCAGGCGCGCAACTTCGGTCGTGCATCGGCGCCCATTCGCGCCGACGACCGCAGTCGCCGTCGCGCCGAGGAAGCACCGCTGGATTTCATCCTGCATCGCCCGATCGCGGTGGCGATCAACCAGTCGCCCTCGGGTTACCGTGGCTGGTTCGTCGATCGTGGGAACGATTCGTCCGCGCCCGTGCACGCTGTCGCCAGCCAGAGCAGCAACCGTCTAGGCGGCGCCGCCGGCCAAGGCCAGGCGACTGCGATGGAGGGGATCGAGTCGATCACCCGCTTCCGGGTCAATACCCGCGCCCTCTACACCACCCAGGTCGCAGCGGATCTCCAGGACGTGGTGACGTACCAGGAGTTCCAGGAAGGGCCCGACAATGATCGCAGGCCAATCGACCTCCGGCTGGATCGACATCGCGGCCGCGAGCGTCAACTGGTCCTGCTGACGGATACCTGGAATGTCTCAGGCCCCAACCACGCCGCCAGCCAGGCGCGCTCGATGCTGTCGACCAGCTTCCTCGACAGCGACGGACTGCGCAACGCCATGCGCGTGATCGGGTCCATTCCTCTGGGGGTCAATCGCGAGATCGGCATGCTGGAGTTCGGCAAGGTCGATCCCGAACAGGTCCCGCAGCATCGCCTGGGGCAGTACCGATGAGCACCTTTCGGTTGAGAGGACGGCTCTCGGCGATCCTGGTGGCCCTGGCCCTGGCCAGCGCAGCGACGGCGTCGGCAGGGTTCAGCGAGTTCCCCGCTCCCACCGACGCTCGTCTGGATGTGGTGGGCCTGGACATGCGCCTCAACGGTATCCGGATGTCGGCCTGGGAGCTGCACAGCGAAAGCCGGCCCCAGTCCGTGCTGGATTTCTACATCGGCCACTGGGGAACGCGGGACCGCGAGCGCCCTGGCTACACCCTCGTGCCCTTGGGGGACTGGCAACTGTTCACCCACGTCGATGAGCGGCGCAGCCTGATCTACACCGTGCAGGTCCGACCGGAAGGCTCGGGCAGCTTCGCCCTGCTCGGGGTCAGCGACATGCTTGCAGGCAAGGGCAAACCCGCGGCCGAACTCGCGCGGGGCTTCCCAGGCCTTGGCGGGAGCACCTACGAGTCCGTGCTCGAGGCCGACGAGATCGGCTGGAAGGCCCGCACGATCACCTTGAGCAACAAGCGGAGCGTCACCGCCAACGTGGAGCACTACGTGCGCCAGCTTGAAGGCCAGGGCTGGCACATCGAGCAGGCCGTGCAGGCGCGCAGCGGAGAAGCGGCCCTTTCCGCGAGACGCAACCGCGACAGCCTTGCGATCACGGTGTTCCCACAGGATGGGGTCACCCGGACGATCGCGGTGTGGGAGGAGCGATGAGACCGAACCGGCAGCGCGGCCAGTTCACCGTGGAGTACGCGATGGCGGGCTTCTTCATGGTCGCCGCCCTGCTGTGGCCCATGCCTGACATCCCGCCCTTCAATGGGCGCCCGATTCTGGTCACCCTGATCGACGTCATGAAGCAGCTCTTCGCCAGCTTCTCCTACGGCATCGGTCTGCCTCGACTTCCGCTCTGAACCACTCTCCGCCCGGCACCCGATCCTCGCCGCGGGGATCGGAGGCCAGGCCGTTGCGCCCGTGCTGACACACCAGCCCCCTTCCCCGGAAGCCCAAGTTGATGAATACCCAGGATACCGCCAGAAATGCCGCCAAGAGCTGGGGGCTGCTGGTGGCCGCGCTACTGCTTGGCGTGGTCGCATTCTTCGCAAGCAGCTGGTATCTGAGCAACAAGGAGCGCGCCCTCGCCGACGAGTTGCTCGCCCAGCAGGAGGGACGTGTCGCGGTCGTCGTGGCGACGATGGACCTGCAGCCGGGCGTGCCCGTTTCCGGTGACAACATGGCGATCGCCAGCGTCCCGGCCAACCATCTGTCTGCCAATGCCGTGACTCCGGAGCTGTTCGATCAGGTCGCCGAGCGCGTGCTGGTCGCCCCCATGAGTCGCGGTGAACCCCTGCTCTCCCATTTCGTCGCAGGAGAGTTCGCCGAGCGCTTCTCGGACCTTCTGCTGGAGGGCGAGCGCGCCGTGACGCTGCCGGTGGACGATCTCAAATCACACGAAGGCATGCTGGCGCATGGTGACCGGGTCGATCTGCTGCTGCTGGCGGAGCGCCGCGAAATGGGCCGCGGCGGCGGCCCAAGCCAAAGCCTGCACCCCCTGGTGGAGAACGTCAGGGTGCTGGCCACGGGGCGCAGTGCGCTGGCGACCCGTGAGGCCGACTTCAGCCTGCAGCCGGATGACGGCTTCATCGACAACAGCTACTCCACCCTGACGGTTGGAGTCAGCGCGGAGCAGGCCGCACAGCTGCTGCTGGCCAAGGACATGGGCAACGTAGTGGTGCTGCTGCGCAATCGAAGGGACGAGACTCCGCTGGATGCGGAGAGCCTGAGCGCGGACAACCTTCTGAGCGGTGCGCGGCCCGGCCAGTCCTACACCTATATCGCGGGTTCAAGCGTGGAAGACGGCGGCCTGCGCCCGCAGCTCATGCAGGTTTCATCGCCGCCGCGCAGGCGCACCGAGGCGTCCGCACCGCTGATCCTGCCAGCACCGCAATCGGCAGGCTCGCCGCCAGCGGCTGTGCCTGCCGAAGTCACCGGGACGCCTTCGCTTTGAGCGCAACGAACGCCAGAACGGGAAGCCGGGAGCGTGGGCCGTCCCGCGCCGAACATCGCTGTTCGCGACGTTGCGCTGCAGAACACATTCAGGATCATCCAAGGGGAACCCAGGTGCTTCATCGATTCCGCCGCCTGCACAAGCGGGCTGCCGCCGCCCTGTTCGGCCTGCTGTTCGTAACGTCCTGGCCGGCACTTGCCGCGGAGACCATGCCACTCGACCTCCATTCGGGTGCGGTGCGCGTCATCGACATCGGTGAGGTGGAGCGCGTCGTGGTCGGCGACGACGCCCGCATCGGGCACTCGGTCCTCGAAGGCGGTCGTCTGCTCCTCATCGGGCTGGAGCCCGGGGTGAGCGACCTGCGGATCTGGACGAGGGAGGGGCGGGAGCTCTCCTACTCGGTCAGCGTGCATCCCAGGGACCTGGCCACCGTCGTGGGGACCCTGAGTGCGCTGCTCGCCGGATTCGAGGGCGCGCGGGTGCGTGCGATCAATGGCATCGTCGTGGTCGATGGCACGGTGCCGAGGACGCAGATCGAGGGCGTTCGCGCAATCGTCGACCAGATTCCCGGCGTGGTTTCGCTGGTGGAACCCGCGACCGCGCCCATCGAGCTGGTGATGAGCAGCTTCGCGGGGGTCACCGTGCGCGAGGTCAACGGCGTCGCGGTAGTGGAAGGCGAGGTCGCCGAATCGGAGTTCGACCGGTTCCAACAGGCCATGCAGGGCTTCCCCAATGCGGTCTCGCTGGTGCGCGCGACGCGCTTCAATCCGCTGCCGATGGTGCGGGTGTCCCTGCGCATCCTTGAGGTCAACCGCGAGTACACCCGTCGCATCGGCATCAACTGGGACGCCGCCTTTGCCGGCCCATCGCTCGGCAGTACCGGAGCGTCGATCGCGAACACCCGCTTCCGCGTGGTGCCCAACGGTCTGGATGAGCTGGTGTCCCGTATCAACATCGACAACGCGCGCTGGTTCGCCTATGCCGGCTGGACCACCCGGGTGTTTTCGACCGTGGACATGCTGCAGCTCGACAACCAGGCCACGACCCTGGCCGAGCCCAACCTCACCACCCGCAGCGGCGAAGCCGCGACGTTCTTCGCGGGCGGCGAGTTCCCCTACCCCGTGATCGGTCAGTTCGGCCAGCCCGGCGTGGAGTTCAAGGACTACGGCATCCGCTTCGAGATCCAACCCACCGCCGACCTCAACGGCAATGTTCAGACCACGATCCGCGCCGAGATCAGCACCCTCGACCGCGCCAACACCATCGCCGACGTACCCGGCCTGCTGAAGCGTGAAACCCAATCCACCGTCAACCTGCGTTCCGGCCAGACCATGATCATTTCCGGCCTGGTGTCGGCGGACGAAGTCAACAACATGAATGGCGTGCCCGGCCTCGCCGACATCCCGGTCCTTGGCAATCTGTTCAAGTCCCGAAGCTTCCAGAACCGCAAGACCGAGCTCGTGGTGCTGGTCACCCCAACCCTGGTCTACGAGCCGGACACCATCGGCGAGGGCGTGGAATCGACGACGCGGCGCATGCGCGGCCTTGTCGACAGGCTGATCCTCGAAGGCGCATTGGCGGAGTAGGCCGTGTATCAGGTCCAGGTCACCACCCTGAAGGGCACCCTCATCAGCAACGAGCTGGTGTCCGAAGAGCTCTGCCGGATCGGCAAGACCAGCGACAACCACATCGTCCTGCACGGATGGCAGGTGGGCAAGCGACATGCCAGCCTGCGCCTCGTTGGGGCAGACGTGTTCGTGGACGACCACGGCACCAGCGCCGGCACCCGCGTCAACGGGCAGAAGGTGGAGAGCTACGGCCCCCTCAGCGGCGAAGACGTGATCGAGATCCACGGCTACCAGATCCGCGTCCGTCCGCCCACCAATCGTTTCGTGGCGCCCACCGCTTCGGCCAACGAGTCGATGGAAGCGGCGCCGCCTGCGCCCAAGCCCCAGCCGAGCCAGCCGGCACCGGTCGCGAGCGCGCCGGCTGCTCCCAGCGCGCCTGCGTCGGCCCGCAAGCCTGAGGCAGACGATGGCAGTCCGCTGGACGCCGATGCTGCGAGGCTGCACGCGCTCAGCCTCGAGTGGCGCAAGCGACTGCACAAGTCGGTTCTGGAGCAGATGGACCTGCGTCGCGTCGCGGTCACCCAGATGTCGCACGATGCGCTGCGCAAGGTCACGGAGGATCTGCTTGAGCAGATCCTGGTGCAACAGCAGCGCGAGCTTCCGCCGGAACTGGAGCGGGCAGCCCTGAAGAAGCAGGTGGTTGACGAGGCGGTCGGGCTGGGCCCGCTCGAGGAGCTGATCGAAGATGACTCGGTCAGCGAGATCATGGTCAACGCCGCCGACCAGATCTTCTATGAGCGCAACGGCAGGCTTGAGAAGTCGCGGATCACATTCACCGACGACCAGGCGGTCGTGGCCGCCATCGAGCGCATCGTGAGCCCGCTCGGCCGACGCATCGACGAGAGCTCTCCCATGGTGGACGCGCGCCTGCGCGACGGCTCCCGCGTCAACGCGGTGATCCCGCCGCTGGCGCTGAAGGGCCCCTGCATCACCATCCGCAAGTTCATGAAGGAGAGGCTGACCATCGACCGGCTGGTCGGTTTCGGCTCCATGAGCGACGCCATGGCCGACGTGCTGCGGACCGCGGTGCTGGCCAAGCGCAACGTGGTGATCTCCGGCGGCACCGGTTCGGGCAAGACCACCCTGCTCAACGTGCTGTCGGGCTTCATCCCTTTCAACGAACGCGTGGTCACCGTCGAAGACGCCGCCGAGCTGCAGCTGCCGCAGCCCAACCTGGTGTCGCTGGAGGCTCGCCCGCCCAACCAGGAGGGCAAGGGCGAAGTGAAGATCCGCGACCTGGTCAAGAACTGCCTGCGCATGCGGCCGGATCGCATCGTGGTGGGCGAATGCCGCGGCGGCGAGGCGCTGGACATGCTGCAGGCCATGAACACAGGTCACGACGGCTCCTTGACCACGGCCCATGCCAACTCGCCTCGGGACTGCATTGCGCGCCTGGAGGTGATGGTGATGATGGCGGGGATGGACCTGCCCTCGATCGCGATCCGCGAGCAGATTGCATCCGCGGTGAACGTGATCGTCCAACAGTCGCGGTTCTCCTGCGGACAGCGCAAGGTGACCTCCATCTCGGAGGTGACCGGCGTCGAAGGGGGCCGCGTGCAGTTGGCCGAGATCTTCCGGTTCCAGCAGACCGGCTACGACGAGCGCGGCCGAGTACAGGGGCGTTTCGAGGCCACCGGCCTTGTTCCGGAGTTCTACGAGAAACTCCGCGCCCGCGGAGAACGCATCGACCTGTCGATCTTTACCCGCACGGAGCCTGACGCGTGACCCTGTTGATCAGCGCAGGCTTCGCGATCTGCTGCGTCCTGCTCGGCATGGTGGGCGTGCGTGCTTTCGCTCGGGCCTCGGTGAACTACAGGGAGGTGTTCACCCACACCGCCAACGCCTCGCTGCGCGATCTGTTCCTCTTCCTTGACGCCAACACGCTCTATCGCATCAATCTCGCGGTCATCGCGCTCACCTTGATGCTCGCCTGGCTGTTCACGGGTGTCTTCCTTCTTGCCCTGGTGATCGCGGTCGCGTCGGGCTTCCTGCCGGGAATCGCGTTCCGCCTGCTCAAGGCAAGAAGGCTGCAGACCTTCGTGGTGCAGTTGCCGGAGGCCCTGCAGTCGGTGGCGGGCGCGATGAAGGCTGGCGCCAGCGTGGTGCAGGCCATCGAGATCATGGTCACCGAGTCGCGCGGCCCGATCGCGCAGGAGTGGGGCCTGTTCCTGCGCGAGCTGCGCGTGGGCGTGTCCTACGAGGACGCGCTTGCCAACCTGGTGTCGCGGATGCCGAGTGAAGAACTCCGGCTGGTCGTGGCGGGCATGCGCATCTCCCGCGAGATCGGCGGCAATCTCGCCGAAACCCTGGAGCGTCTGGCCGACACCCTGCGCCGGAAGATCGAGATGGAGGGCAAGATCAAGGCGCTGACGGCACAGGGCCGCATGCAGGGAATCGTGATGACGCTGCTGCCCGTGTTCCTCGGGGTGGTGCTCTACTACATGGAACCCGTGCACATGGGCCGCATGTTCACCGAGATCTACGGCTGGATCACGCTGACGGTCATCGTGATGGTGCTGTCGGTGGGCTTCTTCTTCATCCGCAAGATCATCAACATCGACGTATGAGCACTTCCACGCCACTGTTCGGGGAGGCCTGCCCATGAGCCTGCTGATCGCGGTGCTGGTCGGGCTGAGCTTCGCGGCGCTGCTGGTGGCGCTGCGCAATATCCGCGCAAGCATCCGCTCGGACGACCGCACTTTCCTCGATCCGCTGCCGCCTGCGCTGCGGCTCATCTGGCCGCTGGTCAACCTGCTGGTGCAACACCTCGGGGATTATGTACCGGTCGAACAGGTCGAACAGACCCGGCTGAAGATGCGCAAGGCCGGCATGGAATACCTGATGTCGCCGGTGCAGATGATCGCGCTGCGGGTGGTATCGGTGTTCCTGTTCGCGCTGCTGATGGGGCTATGCCAGCTCATGCTGGACATGTTCGAGCCGCTCTGGTTGCTGCTGGCGGGCCTGCTCGGCTGGATGTTCCCGCTGATGAAGGTCAATGACCTGCGCAAGCATCGCGAGAAGAAGATCATCCGCGCCCTGCCGATGTTCCTGGATTTCATCACCATGGCGGTGGAGGCAGGCATGAACCTGTCCGGCGCGCTGCAGCAGGCGGTCGAGAAGGGGCCGGAAGGCCCGCTGAGGGTGGAACTGCAGAAGGTGCTGCGGGACGTCAAGGCCGGCATGTCCAGGATGGAGGCCATCCGCGCCATGGCGGAGCGACTGGACATCCGCGAGATCCATTCCTTCACTTCCGCGCTGGCGCAGGCCGAACGCACGGGCGCCAGCCTCGGCCAGACCCTGCGCATCCAGGCCGACCAACGCCGCACGGAGCGTTTCCAGCGCGCTGAAAAGCTCGCGCTCGAGGCCCCCGTGAAACTGGTGTTCCCGCTTGTGGCCTTCATCTTCCCCACCACCTTCATCGTGCTGGGTTTCCCCATCGTCATGAAGTTCCTGTACGAGGTATGAGCCTGTTCCGCTACCGCAAGGGGAGCGTGCACTGCCGGCGGCGCGGGGTGCTGCTCGCGCGTGCCCGCCAGCCGAGCGGCTTTGCCGCGCGCGCGCGCGGCCTGATCGGCCTGCCGGCGCTGGAATCGGATGAGGCCCTATGGTTCGAGCGCTGCTCGGCCATCCACATGTTTGGAATGCGTCGCGCCATCGATGTTGTCTTCCTGGCACGGGGACAGGTGTTGCGCCTGTGCCCGCGGGTCCTGCCTTTCACTGCCCGCGCGTGTCGGGGCGCCGACGCCGCCCTTGAGCTTGCAGCCGGCCAGATCCAAAGGCTCGGCCTCGATGCGGGCGATCAACTGGAGTTCGTGCATGTTTCCGACTGAGCCTCGAACCGCCGTTTGCGGCCGCACCGCGCTGGCCCTGCTGCTCATGGCCAGCCTTGCTCTGGCCGCTTGCGCGACCCCGCGCGCACCCACCGCGGGCGGCCTGCCCGAGCCAGGCGAACGCGTGCCGGGTGGCCTGATCGCCCTGCAGGAGCGCGCCGACGAAGCCTATCTCGAGGGCCGCCTGCTGGACGCCGAGCAGCTCTACCGGCAGCTGCTGCGGGAGATGCCCCAGTCGGCCTATGCCTGGCTGCGGCTCGGCAATGTGCAGGTCCGCAACAGCGAGCTCGATGCGGCCGCGCGCTCCTACCGGGAGTGCCTCAAGTTCGCCCGCGAGGACGCCCGCTGCTGGAACAACCTGGCCCTGGTTTACGTGAAGATGGCAACGCTTACCCTGGAACAGTCGGGTGAGTTCATCAGTGATCGCGAACAGGCGGCGCGACTCGAGTCGTTCAGGCGCAGGGTCGTCGAAAGCACCGCCAATGCCCTGACGGAGGCCCCCTGAGATGGACACCAGACCTGCCCATTTGCGTATCTGTCCCGAAGCCCGATCGCGCCGGTTGCATCAGGGCGGCGCCGTCCTGGTCGAGCTGTACGTGATCCTGCCCGTCTTCGCCCTGCTGATCGGCTGCATCTTCGAAATGAGCATGCTGTATCGAGCGCGCGCGATCCTTGACTCCGCCACCTTCGAGGCGGCCCAGCAAGGCAGCCTGCACAACGCACGCCGCGCCCCCATGGAACGGGGTCTCGCCGAGGGCATGACGCCGCACCTGATGCGCGGTCGCAACGCGGCCGCGGTCGGCCTGGCCTTGGGCGAAGCACGCGCGCGGATCCTGGCCGGAGGCGGCGGTGTGCGCATCCTCAGCCCCAACCGCGCGATCTTCAGCCAGTTCGCCCAGCGCCAGACCGTCCAGACCACCCTCGACAACGCCGAGCGCGGCCAGATGGTCATCCCCAACGACAACCTGATGTGGCGCGATTCCCGGCCCCGCCAGGTGCGGGTTGGCAACGAGAACGTGCCGATGACCGTGCAGGACGCCAACCTGCTCAAGATCGAAACCTACTGGTGCGAGCGACTGCGGGTGCCGGTGCTGGACCGCGTCATTGCCCGCGGGCTGTACGGCATCCTCGAGATCCCCACGCAGTGCGCCGGCGTCGCCTTGGCCGACAACGCGCGCTTTGGACGCTCCGGGCGATACGTGCTGCTGCGCAGCCATACCGTGGCGCGCATGCAGTCGCCCGTGCTGCAGAACGACCTGCCCAACTGAACAGGGCACTGCATCCGGCAGGGCGTGGCGCCTGTCGACGCTAAGCCCACCTTCAGCGCATTCAGTCGCGGCCACGGAGTCACGGGCTTTGCGACGTGACCCAAATCCGTACGCCAGCGTATTGACGAATCCGTCCGCCGGCCCGAGCATGGCGGGATGCACACCCAGACTTTCCTGGGCCGCGATGGCCTGACATTGGCGGCGAGCGTCGGAGGCCCCCAGCACGGCCAGCCGGTCGTGATGCTGCACGGGGGCGGCCAGACTCGCCACGCCTGGCGCCATGCCGCCGCCGACCTCGCCCGTGCCGGACGCCGGGTGATCAGCCTCGACCTGCGCGGCCACGGCGACAGCCAGTGGTCGGCGGAGGCCGACTACAGCTTCGACGCCTTCGCCGCCGACCTGCGCGCGGTGCTGGCCACGCTCGACGAGCCCGCTGCGCTGGTGGGCGCCTCGCTGGGCGGGCTGACCTCGCTGCTGGTCGCGGGTGAGGACCCGCCTGTCGAGCTGCGCGCCCTCGTCCTGGTCGACGTGGTGCCGCGGCTGGAGCGCGAGGGCGTGATGCAGATCGTGCGCTTCATGCTGGCGCATGCGGACGGTTTCGCCAGCCTCGACGAGGCCGCCGACGCGGTGGCCGCCTACCTGCCGCATCGCCCGCGCCCGGAGAGCACCGCCGGCCTGCGCAAGAACCTGCGCGAAGGCGCCGACGGCCGCCTGCGCTGGCACTGGGACCCGAAGCTGCTGCTGGGCGAGCGCGTGCCCGACCCCGAACCCGCCATTCCCCGCTTCGAGACCGCCTGCCGCCACGTGCGCGTGCCCACCCTGCTGGTGCGCGGCGCGCGCAGCGAGATGGTGACGGAAGCGGGGGTGCAGGATTTCCTGCGGCTGATCCCGGATGCGGAGTTCGTGGACGTGCGGGAGGCGGGCCACATGGTGGCAGGCGACGACAACGACGCGTTCAACGCGGCGGTGGAAGGGTTTTTGGCGCGGTTGCCGTGAGGAAAAGGGTGGCTGCGCCTGCGCGGCGCGCGCGCGATGTGCGTAGGGTGCGCCTTGGCGCACCGTCGTGGGTCGCCCTCTTGATGCGGCATCGAGCGCTCGAATCGCGGGCAGCGTGGGCGAAGCTAAAGCAGGATCAAGAGCTTTCGGACAGCCCTTCGGGCTGCCCGAGTCACTTTCTCTTGCGTGCCCAAGAGAAAGTAACCAAAGAGAAGGGCACCCCTCGTCCGCGCCCTCTGCGCATCCCTGCGCAGAGGGTTCGCGTGAGG
>JARWLF010000819.1:0-17345 GCA_029853055.1 Scenedesmus sp. KT-U
CATGAACAGTAAGCTATCTTCTTACCGTAAGAAGCGCTAGGCTAGCCTACGGTAGCAACTCCAATTCAGTAGTAACAGTGTATGTGCACTGAAGGACAATCAAGACAAGGACTGCACTCACAGGAATCAGCATTGCTTTGTTTTGTTTGTGTCCGGGCATGCTTGCATTCACACCACTGCCGCAGGCTCGGCGAGCCCAACCAACTCTGAACCTTCCTTTCTGACAGGACCTCTGCGAGACTTTCCGGGATGAACTGTGTCCAGGACCCATTGTGCGCTGAATGTTCGTTTAAACTCCCACTTACATGCATAGCAACACATGACCACTGCGAGCAGCGGTGGATGTTGCTGCCGAGAAATATGCTGCTGCTACTGTACGTGCATGAAGGTCAATCACCTCTAGGCAACCAGCACCGCCTTCTGCGCAGCTTACAATTATGGATATGTGTATTACGCATTCGGTGGATTCAAAGTGAAGAACGGCACCTTCCTGCGCGGGTATGTGAAGTCATCGCGTGACCCACTCCCACGTCCGTAACAGATCATAATTTGAACAGAACACAACCAGCGATGTCAAAAACAACCTAGTTATTGCGCCCCCCGTTTCAGACGCCGACGAGAGCCCAGGTCAAAGGCACGGGCCGGCTGCGTAATCAACAGCCAGCAGTGCATGCAACAGGTCAAGCATGCTCTCTGCTATAAACATCATATAATAGAAACTGTACTTTCACGTTCTGAATGCAACATGGTGCCTGATTGTGACGCGCTTCTAGACTCAACCTGTAGTATGACAGTGTCTGAAAACATACCGCCTCGCCAAGACGTCATCATAGCGCACAGAATTTCAGCCATGCAGTGTCGTTGCCCTTAGCAGCAAGCATGCATACTTAGAAATAAGTGTAGCAAGTGCATTCGTTTTCGCAGCTGTGTGATTTGTAGCTATTGCTGACGCAACGGGCCGTTTGCACTAGCATCAAGCAACAAGCCGTACATTTGTTTCTACCGACATCAGGATTGGTGCCGGTGTAGTCTGTATAAGTCAGTTGTTGCCTGGACGCCATCTGAGTCGGAAACGGACAAAGCAATCAGCTCGCTTTGTTACAGGGCCCTCCTGGCATTGCATGCATGCCATCTGGGGTTGAATTGTTGAATCACACCGACCATATGAATCCCACTGCATATGGTTCTCCTCAAGGGGCGTTGTTCGCTGGGAACATGGGTCCCTCTTTCATGGATCCCTTCGGCAACATCCACAGCAACGCAGCAGCCACAGATCCTTACACGGCACCAGCGCTCTTTGCTCCCAATCCGGGAGCACCCGCTGCGTACCTCTACCAGGCGCCTGCCGCTCAGCCTGTGGCAAACCCAGCAGACGAAATCAGGACAGTGTTTGTGTCTGGCTTCCCTCACGACGTAAAAGAGCGGGAGCTGCATAACCTTCTAAGATTTATGCCAGGTTACGAGGCTTCACAGATGAACTGGAAAACAGGAGGACCACAGGGCTTTGCTTTGTTCAACAGCTCAGTGCATGCTCGAGCAGTTGTGGAGATTCTTTCTGGGCTTCAATTTGATGATGGTGTAGTGATCCGGGCAGAGATGGCGCACAAGAACATGTTCATCAAGGTGAGGTTTGCAGTTGCTGGCGGCAAACCAACCAACCAAAATACTCTGGTCTCGTTGTTTGACCGCCCCAGGTTCTCATGCTAGCTCTCTGACAACAGCCTGGCTGACCTGGTTCCCTGCAAGCTCCGTGTTGTTTTGATTGGCGTAGATAAAATTGCAGATATCTGTGCATTCGTGGCAATGTATGCAATGCATTTTGTATAGTGCCTCTAAGTGGTGATTGTGGATATTAGTCGGTGAGTCACAGAGATGAGTCATCATGTTTCTGCACAGAACAGCAACATTTCCCTCTGAAAGCATGACATCAGGCTTCAGTCAGCAGATAATGACATTGCCTGAGTTTGTTGTTTCATGTTCTGTGCAGCCTGAGGATCCGTCAGTCAAGCGCGCTGCCCGACATAGTCCTGCCTACATCGCTCCCACCACCATCATGGCACCAGTGTCACAGATGGCAGGTAGTGCTGCATTGGGTGGAGCCCCGCTTAGCCCTGCAGCTCCTGCATTCCTGGCAGCAGCTGCCGCTGCTGCTGCAGCAGCAGGGTCACCACCTGTCCATGTGTCCAACATGCTGAGCCCAGTCCCTCTGAGGCCCACTAGCTTCAGCCCTGTAACCAACCTTCGTGACAACCCCCCCTGCAACACACTGTTCATTGGGAATCTGGGTGACAACACCAATGAGCAGGAGCTACGTGCACTGCTAAGTAGTCAACCAGGATACAGGTGCGCTGCTGTTGTAGTATCACAGGTAGAGCATATGCCTGCGACATATCTGTATCGTATCCCTTCAAGTCTGCTTAAGACGTGTGTGTGAATCGTCCGGCCTCTGCTGCTTCTGCTCATGCTCATGACAAGTCTCATCACTGAGTGCATGTGTGATACCATGATAAGATGTCACAACACAAGATGACTGTTTGATGTTTGTTTTATGATCGCAGACAGATGAAGATGGTGCGTGGTCCCAAGAGTACGACCGCCTTTGTGGAATTCACTGATGTGAGCAGTGCTATCATGGTGCACAGTGCCCTGCAAGGCGCAGTGTTGGCCAGCAGCGACCGTGGTGGTATTCGTGTGCAATACAGCAAGAACCCTTTCGGCAGGCGTGATGTATCGTCCTCTTCTCCTCACACCCCAGGCATCACTGCATCCGCCGAAGATGTTGCAGGACTAGTCAGCAGCCCTGGAGGTGCAGCCATGCAGTCTGGTGGTGGTGTGAATGCAACCAGCCTCCTCAGTAATATGACTGGGGGTGCTGCCAATATGGTGGCTGCTGGAGGCTTCATAGGACAGGCTGGGCTGGACACTGTCCTTGGTACTGGGGACAGTTAGTCTGCTCGATCTTGCCGCTGCTATGCTATGTATGATTGTGCACAACGGCTGGTTTGCTGTGCACTGGTGTAGCAGTCTGTAGTTGCCAGGTTATGGCAGAAAGTGGGTTCGCATGTTCATATGTCTACATGCTATATCTGTTGTTACGACTCTTCTGCCGCATCAACCACTGTTTGAGTGGAGCTGATCGTGTTATCTACTCAGCTTTTGCATACATAGTACTGTCATAGGGTTGCACTCAGATAGTATCCATGTTACTGTATACTGCGTCATCCATCAGTGTGCTGCCCTGTGCATGACGCTGGTTGTGGCAGATGCGTGTGTAATGCGGGGGGTATGTGGGAGGCTTGCAGTGAGTGTTTCGTGCTTGCAGCTTGCATCAACCAGTAACCTCCACGAGCTAGGTGTGCATTCATGTCGTCCGTCTCTGTTGAGTCGGTCGTGTGCCTGCTTTCTTGTGAGCAAATTGCGTACATTCTGCAGGGAACTGTTTCAGGCGTAGACAGTTTTTTGTGCTACAGCTGCATGTGAGTTTATGACATCACCATCTGAAGAAGCAGCAAGTGATGAGCATGATGTGTTAGGCCAGCCTATTGTCTGGTTACCAGAGGTCCCTTGTGAGAGCACTCTTTGACTGATACTCAAGTCCATTGGTCCTATCATCCTGAGCTGTATGTTTGGCACGTGCAAACAACAGCTCGGCAGGCATATGTAGGGATAAGTGCCTGATGTTGTCGATGTGTGCACACTTGATCAGCATTGTGGTGTACATTGTATGCAGCACATCTGTTTACTGTTTGCTACTGCATGCTGGTTGGTTACGAGGGGAAAGGTGGGTTTCAAGATGCACCTATCCTCCTGCAGCCAACCCTCATTGTCTGGTGCCCTGTAATCAAATGGTGAAGCGCACCGAGCTCTGCTTGTATTTATCAGTAGGCAACGCTTTGTTAAGATGTTTCCCAGCCTCAGGTACTGCTTGCATGGACAGCAATGTCCATAAACTGCCAGATGCAATGGTTCGTAATCATTGCATGCAGGATAGGTATGAGACGTACATCAACGTTTTGTTCTATGTGTAGTCTGGTTTGGTGGGGTGTTATTTTGAGCTTTTGTAATCCAGTCAACATGTGTAGCTTTGAGTTGTGCCACTGGTTGCATGGGAGGCTTTGGTGGTTGGCGACACTTTAGATGTGCTGCAGTGTGGACCCGGGTGCACTGCGGTTGTATTATGAGCAGAGGGATTTGGTATGCACAAGGTGGTGTAAGCTGATTCGACCTGCTGATCTTTGGATCAGGTGCCCATTTGTGGTTCAAAGTGGGCTCTTGCCTGTTTAAGCTGCCCTGTTGATAGACCGTAGTATGCCTGCAGTGTGATAAATTGTAAACAGTCCTGTCCACGGTGCATTGCAAATGGATACGGTCCCTTTCAAGGCCAAGCAACACAGCCAGGTTCTTGTGACACAATTTTGCTTCACGGGGGATGGCTCAGGCTATTCGACACTAGTTCGATTGAATCTGAGATACTATGCTGGTACCTTGTACTACTGGCAGCCTGGTAGTGACTGTAGAGTCTGACTCACTGGCAGTGTCCTTGAATCCGGTCTCCCGGCCCGGAGGCCCTTGCTTCTAACCAACTCAACCGCATCAGTGAACACATCTTGACATAGAGTATCGCGACTTTGCAGTCAGCTTCTGACAGAACTCGGACTATCATAGTAGGCTACAGGCTGCCAATTCTACAAATGTGAGATTATCTGCCTGTAATCCATCATCATCATGTGAGAGTTGGTTACCTTTCAAAGTTCATACGAAGTATGAAGTTCATACGATCACATCAACAGTCTGCTTACTCAGTAACACTCCAGCGAGCAGCAGGACACAGGAGTAAAAACAGATCCAACAGCAGTCACAACGCATGTGCACTGCAAGCATGCTATGACATCTACACTTTTCTTGGTGTACTCTTCACCACCGCCAGCTGAGGCGAGTGAAGAAACGAACAGACCATACCACCCCAGAGTCCTCCAGTCCTCTAGTCCCATGCAGTATACGACACATGCTGTGCTGTTGCATCTGCAGTATTCAGCTGCTTGCCACTGCCAGTCTGTCCCAGCGGTGAAACTGACAGAGGATTGTAGCTGCCATTCAGCAGTCTGCTGCTGTTGCTTGCACCCAACCTACTGCTACCCACACTGCTGCTAGCACCAAATCCTGGCGGGATGCTGGGAGTAAAAACTCCTGAGCCCGGGTTGAGAGCTCGATCAGATTGGTTCCTGTCAGCAGCCCACAACATCTGAAGCCGGGCAGGTACAGCTGCGGGAGTGGTGCCAGCTACACCACTGCTTAGACCTCCTGCACCAGCACCAAAGTCAAGACCAGGCAAACAGCTATCTGTCCAAAGACCAGCAGATTGCGATAGGCCAGAGCCCTGACTGAACAAGCTGCCTTCACTGTCTACACTGCGCATGCTGCTTTGTGAGGTGTAGTTGTCACTCTGTGATGCAAATGCTTGGGACTGTACTCCTGCAACAGGTCTGTATGGCATGCCACGGTTTGCTGCGGGAGTGCCAGCTGACGAAACCCCTCCCTGCTGCTGCAGGTGAGGTGCATAGACACCACTTGCTGCCCGAGGATGATTGCCAAACCCAGGTGGAGGTGCACGTGCGGTGCAGGGTGCTGAAGGTGGCCTGCCATTCCCTGCCAGTCCTGCTGCTGTGTTGGCAGCTTGACCTGAGCCGTGTAGTCCTTTGCCATTCCTGGCAGCTGCACTTCTACTGTGCGCCAGTGCTTTGTCCAACCAAGCACGCTGCTGCTTCTGGTTCAAACCTGCCTCCAGCTTACGTAAACACTGCACAAGCTGCACAGCCGCCTCTGTGCTGGAAAGCTTGCTTCCAACAACCGCCTGTTGCAGTATATCCAGCAGTGTGGCTGCTTCTGGGAAGGCTGACACTTCCGTATGGCTTGACACAGGCACACACACGGAGTGCCTGGCACCACCCACCACTGTTGTAACTTCAACCGCCATAAACCCGCTGCTGCTTCTGGACTCTAGTTCATGCTCACTCTGTTGCTGCTGGTTGGCTGATGGACTGGTCTGATGCTCTGGATGATCTATATCATTGCTCAATGTGCTGTCACAGCTACTCCGGCTGAGATCCTGCCTGCTGATGGTAGCACTGCAGTGCTGCTGCTGCTGCTGCTGTTGTTGCTGGGATGGAACTGAAGACAAGGAGCTGCTGCTGCTCTGTCGCCTCTCCAACGCATCATGCCTTGGCTGCGGATGGTGGCTGCAGCTTGCTGCTACTTCCAGTGTTGGCCACGATTCCTCGTCAGCTGTGGTCAGTGGTGCATCATTCTCTTGCTCCTCAGTGATGTGATGGCTTCCTGCAGTTGCTGCTGCTGCCGCCGCAGAGACCCAATTGGCACTGGATGGTAAGCCAGTACCTTGTGCCTCACCAGACCTTGCATGGCGCGTCGTAGTGAGTTCATACTGTTGCCGCTGCTTGGGTACAACAGGTGGGGAAGGTACCAGCTGCTTGACCTTGTGACTGGCATATGAGTAACTCAAGTGGCTGGAATGTGCTGCCTGACCCACACCATGAGCTGTATGATGATCTGCATGATTGGCATGCCCATGACCATGTACACCATGTAGAGTATGTGCATGGCTCATGTGCCCATGCATGCCGGCTGCATGACTGACACCTGATGTTGCAGGTGCCTCAGCTGCCTGCTGCTTCTGCTTGCGCTCAATGTGCTGCCTGACTGCATCTAGATCATCACTGTACTGCTGTCGACAGCCGGGACAGGTGTTGTTATACTCGTTCTGAAGCCGCTGATAGCAAAACAGGCAAACCTGGTATCTGCGCAGCATGCAACACAGCATGATCGATGCATCTTGTGACTGCAAGTCTGCCAGCATCACAGGAGTTACTGCACAAAAGAAGTGGAGCACTGATGGAGGTGTCCATACCTAGCCATGTCAAACGGTGCCTGCAAAGCACTGATGCTATTCGCACTCACCCACAAGGACAAGGGAAGAAGTCCCTGTCGGTGTCATCAAGGTGCTCAATGCACAGTGGGCACTCCAATGGCTCCTGCAAGTCCTGCACGTTACGAGAAGAGTCTCTTTAGCAGATTAATTGCATACTTGCGGGCCTGGTTGCTGTGAGCGGCCGAAGGAGCGGTGCACCCACCATGTGCGCGGAAACCAGTTTGTGAGGTTTGGCAACTACAGGTTTCGCCTGCAGCACTTTGTTCTTCGCCTGCAAGTATGCACCATCAGTCATCAGGTCGCAGCATGCAAGCCACGCAGGTGCGATTCAAACAACGCTCCACTAGAAGGCTCACCATGCCGAGGTGCTTGGTGGGTGCCATCCCGTCGTTGTATTGTTCAATTTTTGTCAGCAGCTTTCGTGACAATAGCAAAGGTAGGCGCACAAGGCCTGCCAACAGACTTATGCAAACGCGCGTCCAACCTTGAGGGGAATATGACACTTGGGTCAGCTGCGTCACAACAGGCACAGTATGACCAAGCAGAACCTTCTTGCTGCTTGTACGTGCCGCATGTTTTCCGGATCGTCAACATGTGCCTACTGTGAACACGCAAGCAAGTGCCCTTCAACCTCACCGTTGCTTAGATGTACTGATGCATAGAGTGTACGCTTGCTAGTAGTGTCTTTAGTTGTCCCCTGATGCTCCAACATCACTGCAGCAGGCTGGTGCTCTGCTGCAAGCGGTGCTAACAGATGCTTTGTGAGAAACTGCAGTGTATAAGTTTTTCAGATGGGCAGCAGGTTCAATGCAATCTTTGCTTATATCAGAACAAACAGTAACACAGCCGAACGGTCGCTCCATACAAGCAGCCATTACGTACACAGCTGGACCAGTGAACTGCAGCTGGGACTTGTAGCAGGCTCTAAGGCTTCTGAGAATGGCTGGGTGCGATGATTGAAGCCTTACACATGCCCTGTGACCATCCTCAGGGCTCCTTCTGTGTACCGGTTTCACGTTCTGTCTCGCACACCACTCATACAGCAGCAGGTATTACTTCGTGTCTGGCAGACAGCACTCACCGTGGTCCAGACTAATGGCCAGAGAAGCATTGACTGCATCAGCTGCATGAGCCAAGTTACCTTCTCTTTGCACAGTAAGGCAGGTACATGTTTACGGGCAGCACGTATGAGGTATTGCATATGCGATGTTGAACATGTAATCCTGTTCCTGCCTCAGAGATTGTTGACACTTGTCCAACTTTGATGGCACCTGGTGGAGGGTCCTAGCAGCAGCAGTTGATCAGCTTGACCACGATGCCCTGCAAGGCGTTGAGCTGGTATGATAACATGCTACTTTACAGATATCCAGAACAAGGACAACAGGATGCAGCGGCGGCATGAGCCTGGTACGAATGTCTCAGCACTCTTTCTGGGTGGCAGTTTGAAAAGGCCCTGTCCGGGACTGTACATATGATACAGTGCACAGGTACCTACAGCAGAATGTGATGTGACTCGTGCAGCAGTGCTGCTCATCGATTGAATTGTACCTTCTCAAGCAATGTTTGGCTGTACAAGACATAGCTTCTTCTCGTGCTCAGCGCTGAAAGCCAAGCAATGTGGTCTGGTGTCTCAGGATGCTCCTGACGTCACCATGCTCGGATTATGGAGCAAAACAGCATTCACATTGTTGCACGAGCCAATTCTTCTACAACATTCACACAGTGGGTAAGCATAGCACTTACAATAAAGTTCAATGGCTGTGGTACATTTGCAGTTATACACGATTTTGTTGCACTGCAGCTGAGCACAGCCATATGTGGCCCTGATGCTTCGTACTGAGTTGTCAAGCTAATATCGAGCTGAAAGGTGCACTCCATCCCCAGCCGTACCTAGACCAAGACCTCTATCACAAACGTGGATGACACTATGCTGCATCATCCCACTGTAGGTGCGATGAGCATGGTAACAAGCATACATTGCATCCTCAAGTCAATGCTGGCTTCACTGGGTGGCAACCGTCTGATAGTGGTTCAATTTCTGCATCAAACTACTGACCATTCGCCGCAAACAGTGGCCATGCTTTGTGCTGGGTGTCTGCTTACGGACGCCCACTCTGTCCCCGTTGCTGTTCTCCAACACACCAGCTTCGCTGTCTGACTGCATTTGATCGACTACAGCATCAACCCAGCTGTCATCCACATCATCTGTACTCTCAGCTGCTGTGTCAACCTTTCTCCGAACCTTCTCCACGATGACAGGCACCATCTCTGCATTTTGTGGCCTGTAGGGCTCACGCTGCACTGCCAGCAACAAGCTGCGTGTGAAGCCACTGTGTGTGATGACAACTACCACCTGCTCAGGAGCGTTCTCAAACAAGATGTCCAGGAACTTCTTGGCGCGCTTGACCTGCATTACATCATACAATAGCATGTGGATTTTACATCACCGACAATAGAGGATGTAGGCCTTGTTACCCAGATCCTCTATAACACGCCAAACTGGCAACTCATGCTACTTGACAGGTCCTTGCTCATAGCTCAATGTGGTGGCCTGTCGGACCCCTGATGCTGGATAGTATCGGGAACCATTGGTCTTCTTGCAGCGCTGGTGATATGGTCAGCTGAGCCAAGGACTGACCTGGTGTTTCTGCCTCTCCCGGGAATCTTTGGTCCACAGATGATCTGAGTCACCCAGCAGCCCAAAGCTACGGTCTGCATCATCCTCAGGGTTGTACACCCTGTACTTGTACTTAGGGTAACTTGACGCCAGGCCCTTATCAAAAGAGCAAGGTGACTGAGGCTTGCTCTCAGTCAAGCTATTAGGATCAGAAACACTGCGGCGAGCGTCACATGTGTCTTCACCCAAAGTCTCACGAACAAACTCCTCGACGTTTGTGGCGTTGGGCTTGATGCCGTCAAGCACTAGAGAAGCTGTATGGAGGCACCTGCAGGTCAACCACCAGCCAGAGAGATCTGATGACATGACGGATATGAGCACGTTCCGACAACGATAAGAGCTCCAGGTGTCAACAACCACTGCAGCAGCGGCATCAGCGTGTACAGATGTACATACGACATGTACACCTGCAACATGCTGTTGATTACCAGCAAGGCACATTGACAAAATGTTGGCATGCTCAATATGTAGGCAGACTATACCAGGGCAACATCTGTGAGCAGGATAGCTGCTGGGTGCATGGTTCAGCCAGTGCTGTTGCAACCCTGATGGGTGTGGTTCTAGTTAAGTGGAGGGCAGTGTCCATTGCAAATACTGTTGCTTACCTTGTCAAAGGACTGATGATTGCTCTCACAGGCTTGCCCCCTGTGACCCTGTTATACCACTCACCACCAACAAGCATGGAGTTCAATGCCTTGGCTTGATCTTGGCCCAAACCGGTCAAGTCTGAAAACAGAGATGTCAGCAGCAACAGCACCATGACTTGAAGAAGCAGCACAATTGCAACAGACTGCTGAGCTGAGCTGATTGAAATGATCGTTGCCGCTAATGCACTCGCGCACGATCATCACAATCCTGCCAGGGCTAGCCACAGGAAAGGCATACGGGGGTTGGCCCCCTTTGCTGTCCAACACTCAAAGGAAAGACACGTGCTTGAACATGCAGGTGCAGAAAGTGAACTTGTCACTGCAAGCTCACCAGCATCAAATATATTCCAGATTGTTCCCTTGCCATCATCATACTGACAGGTGCCTTCCACTGCAAACCACTCGTCAGGGCCAAGAGTATCACCCAGGTAGTTGCTGATGGCTTGACCATGACGAATCAGCAACAGTAACTTGCGATCTGCAGCAGCAGTATATACAGCCATGGTTGGCCATCCAGCAGTGACAGCACACGAAAACATGCCCAGCGACACACGCCACCTAAAGTGACTTCAGCACTGCTCAGGATAGCAATTGTTGGTGCCAGTGCTGCTCAACAACTGTCAGACGTACTGCATGCAGATAACCCAACCATGCTGGTGTAGTCGGTGCAGCTGTAAAGACACAGTTGCGGTTGCCGGTTGCTAGTACTAGCACATGCACCCTGTCATGCATACTGTCATGCGAAGTGTTATGATGCAAGGTGTGTGGAAACCCACTATGTATCTTCTGTGCCTGCGAGCAAGGAGGAGTAGAAAAACATTGGCTGGCAACATGCCAGAGGCAGAGGATCTGGCAAAGCTGCAGATGTTGTTGCTGACTGCACGATTTGTAATCTCACCTTCGTTCTGATCGACCATGCTCAAAATGTCCTCCCATGGCTTAAGAGCACCAAAGCGGAAGTGCTGTCCAGGCCCTGGCAGCTGCTTGGAGGCACGTTCCTGCACGTCATTACTAACTGTCAAGGGATTTATGTTCTCTGTCCGCCCATGTCACTCGTGCATTGTTGAGTTTGTAGTGGCCTTAAACCCAGTTGGTATCGCATGGTGGACGCATCAACAAATTCAGTTACATGCAAGACGTTTAGGCCGATATCATGTTCCATCGAAGCTGCCATCTGCACGGTGAATGTGCTTGATGAAAGCCTTGTCAGGCTCCTACCTGTATGAAGAAGCCAGCAGGTGATGTGTAAGGGTGCTTCTTTTTCTTCTTGCGATCTATGTCAGCTGACTGGGCACTCTTGTCGGGCTCTCTGGCGCCCATTACTGTCAACAACTCACATGCCAGCAGCAGGCTGAGAGTAATCGCCAAATAGCTCTTGGCCATGGCTTACTTGTTGCCTGCAGTGTCAAATGCAGCCAGGGCGACAGTGAACCTCAAAGCGCTAATGAGATACCAAACCCGCCAGTGTACGCAACTTCAATGCTGTGCAGAAAGCCATTCGCATTCTGCTGCAGCTACCACGGGTCACTCGACGCCCTACGCCTGACGACACTGATCAGCTTAAATCCCACACGCACTGATGTCGCAACTTACGCCGCAGAAGCACTGTCAACTGATAGCACACTAGTATGTATCTTGCAGTACAGGCCGCGACGATTTCTGGTCGTATCCACAAGCTACAGGAGTTTTGCGGCAGCTGCACGTAACACAGATACTTCAATGCACAGTTCAGCAGTTGGTCAAGCCACAAACAGTCGCATATAATAGCAGCTCTCCTTCACCGCTCCTTTCCTGCGATTCACCACCTGCAGACTTAGGGCATCTGCAGCGAATCTTTCGCAACGAGACAACTGCCTGTTGTACTTCTCGGCACATTGACAGTACAGTATGGGCGGCTTCCATGGTGCATTGTATAAGATCTTGATCATACACGCCCTCATAAAGCAACAGCACAGGTGGCATGGCTATCTGCCCTGGTAGCGATAGTGGTCTTCTGGATCAGCTCACACCGCACCTCCAGCTGTCACACCGCAGCTGCTACGAACGAAACTCAACTTCGCCTGGTTCAAAGTTTCCAAGCTTCAATCTGCTGACAAAGCGTTGTTGCTTTATTCTCAAGAGTTGCATCCTTGTTTGAGCTGCCTCCAGCTCAGCCCTGGCATCAGACTGGATCAAGGCAACCTGCGGCAGTTGTGAGAGCATCAGAGACTGAATGGTCCGGATCCGCTCCAGACTTGAGCAGAAATCTTGGCCTTGTGTATCCAAAACGCACAGTCAGGCAAGCTATCCCTGTGTACTGCGCATGATCGTATCCGTGCACAAACTTCTGGGTCAGTACCTACCCTGTAACCCTGTCCTGGCACACACACCTGCTCACGCATGGACTGCTGCAAAGCTAAGAGCTCTTGCTCCTGATCCTGCCTTAGAATGTCCAACTCCACCTGCAGCTGTCTCACTTTGCTATGCTGTTCCTGCAAAGCAGCTGCACTTGCAGCACAGCTTGCTTCTGCCTCTCGGCGAGCATCTTCAGCTGCCTGGCAGGCACGGTGGAGTTCATCCAGCGCCCTGCAAGGTAGACAACAAAAGAGTAAGACCATGCAGCGACTTGAGCATGTCTCCACGCTGATGCTGACCACTTCAGGCCATGGTCTGGTCCTTTGGATGGCACACCAGCAGGATATGGCAAATTTTGAAGATTGATGATGCTCAACAGTGTACCTGCGCATATGCAGCAGCTCCTGCTCCTGCTGCTCCAGCTGGCGGGTCAGTTGCTGAACTTGCTCCTGCGTTGCGGCAGCTTCCTGCAGTGCTCTCATATGGTCTGCCTCAGCTGCTGTGACTGCCTTGCTAAACTTTACTGCATAGCCACCATCCGTCCTCAATGGGTCTGAAGCAAAGAATGCTGTTGAGCAGTTTTCTGTGCCCATGGCTACCTCATGGGGCTGCCGACTTGCCCCTCGCCCAGCTGATAACCCTCGCAGGTAGTGCACCTCTTTCTGCAGCTGCTCCAGCTGCTCCTGCAGTGCCTTCTGCTGCTGCTGTGCCTTCAAGAAAAGAGATGTACATATGGTACGGTTGGTGCAGAACTGTCTGTTTTGTTCAGTTTGTGTATGCACACTTGCTGTACTCCCTCATCGTGCATGTCGCCCACTGCACCAGGATATACTTATCTTGCGATATCGTACACTTGTGTGCTTACCTGCAACTCCACTGCTGTTTGCTGTGCTGCCGATCTCTGAACAACATCATCCCTTTCTAGTTGCCATTGGCGACGTTCCTGTTCCAAATTCTGCTGAGCAGTCAGCCTGGTGGCCAGTAGTGCTTCTACCTGCTGCTTCTCCAGAGCTGCCTTCTCCTTGTCCCAGGCTGCTTTTGCCTCCTGAAAAATGCACAGCCACCACCACAAAACAGCCCAGCACAACTCTGAAAGCAGCTCGCATCTGTAGTGACTGGTGTGAGGGTAGTTGACGATATGGTGAGCATCAAGATGCAACCAGTTGTGCGTGCAACGGCTGCAAGTGCCATGCCTTGCATACGTCAAGTTGGTGTGCTGTTGCCCTGCACAGTGAGGGCAACTAGGCACCCTGACACAGCAACGATTACCTACCATCATTGCTAGCCTGTGCTCTCGGACATTAGATTTCAGGGTCAGCGCTGCTTGCTGTGATGCTGATTGCAGTGCTGCTTCTTTCTCGGCAGTCAGCTTGTCCAAGGCTTGTTGCTGGCTCTTCATGTGTTCTGCTTGTATCTGGGCAAGCCTGCAACAGTTAGAGCAGCAGTCTCACACTCAGTGGAAGACGATATGCAGCACTCTGAACAAAGTTCACTGACCTTGGACTGGGTTAGATTGCATGCACTCTCCATCTGTGACAGCCGAGGAGTCAACCAGTTCACCGCCACAGATGTAGACCACCAATGTAGCCGCTTACCTTTCCCTGTGTAGCTGATCGCTGTTCTGCTGTTGCTGTTGAGACAAGTGCACTTGCTGCTGCACTTTCTCTTGGAGCTGTCGCACCTGTTGCTCTGCTGCAGCAGCCCGCCCCTTGGCAGCGGTCAGGTCTGCCTGCACCTGCTGTAGCTGTTGCTGCAAGACAGCCACTTGCTGCTCCTGGTTCTGCAAGTCTTGGCCAGCTTTCTTAGCTGCCGCTGTTCTTTCTGCAACAGTCTCGCGGAGTTGCTGAAGCTCCTCAACAGCTGACACCCTTTGAAGCTTCATTTCCTCCTTCAGGTTGCATTGTTGCTGCTTGGCTGTATCAAGTTCCGCTTGCAAAGCAGCGACGGCCTTCCTTGCAACCTAGAAAGGGGCATTGAAAACACAGTGTTGGGCGGGCCGCATGAGCTGGTTGTCATGAGATCTAGGCAAGTACGAGCTCATCATATGTCACGATAGTCAATCATTACACAGAAGCCGAAATTGGGACTGCAACATTGGACAGCCATTTAGCTCATTACACCCCTCACCCACCTGTAAGTCAACCTGTGCC
This sequence comes from Scenedesmus sp. KT-U, assembly GCA_029853055.1. NCBI lineage: Eukaryota > Viridiplantae > Chlorophyta > Chlorophyceae > Sphaeropleales > Scenedesmaceae > Scenedesmus > Scenedesmus sp. KT-U. The sequence goes on from JARWLF010000819.1 coordinate 14,752, forward strand.
TGCTCCAACACATGTTGCAGTTCCTGCAGGTGCTCATGGTACTGTTGCTCTTGCTGCTGTGTCACTGCAACATCCTCAGTCTTGTGACGAGCCAACAACTGCTCAATGGCGGCAGCTGCAGAATGTATGAACTCTCTGCTGAGCTGTGGTGTATGTTCGCACTCGACTCCATTGTCCAATGAAGGCATGCTGCTGCTGCTGTCTTCCAGCGCAAGCTTGGGATTCAGTCGACAAGCTCGCAGCCAACCATGAAGTGGTTGCAGGACAGCCACGTGCAGTTGTTGCTCCAGCTCCTGTCTGTTGATAACCACAGCAAGCAGTCTTTCAACAATCAACAAGTCAAGTATGACAGCGGCAGCCAGAACGCAAGTTGACATTGTGTCCTCAAATGAACAATTGCTATCGAGTACATCTGGCTGTTGCAGGCTGGTGCTGCATTGTCTACAACACCTTGTTGTCCCACCTAGTATTGACGTGCTTCTGCGCTTGCTTCAACTGCTTCCGTAGCAGCATCACCTCTCGTCGTCGGTCATTCAGCTGTTGCTTCTGTAGCTCTACGAGTGTGCTGCATTCTAGCAGTTGCTCGTCTGCTGCAGCTGCCCGCTCGTTAGCTGCTTCTGCTACAGCAGTTGCATGTTGTGCAGCAAGCCTCCATGTCTTGATCTGCATCATGGCATCTGCATCAGACGACCGCTTCTGCAACTTGGCAAGAGCTTGCAAAAGCTACCAATGTCACCAATGAAGATGCAAAGCATGGTGCTGAGGTTTTCTCTGACTCTCACCTCATTGTTATGTTGCTGCTGTTGTCTTTGCCAAGCCACTTGAGCTGCACCAAGCTGCTGCTGCAACTGACCCTGCTGCTTATCAACAGTAGCTGTCACGTGATACTGCTGTACTTGATCCTGGCTGATATCGTTGACCTGCAAAGCAGTGCATTTGTATGTCTGACTATATTGGCATGTCCTGCACTGTTCTCAGCACTTTGTTCGCACTTTTACAGCATTACGGGGAGAGCCAGGCAAGCATGCGACAACATATGCCCCCATGTTGGTGCCGTCAATCTATCCCTGTAGTGCATTCAATACTTTGTGCATGCCAGTGCGTACCCGGCCCTCGGACTGCTTGCAAGCCAAAGACTTGATCTTATCAGCAAGCTCTGTTTTCAAGATTTGCACAACTGATGCGGCATTCTGAGCCTCCTGCTTGCTTAGCAGACTCTGATGCTGAGGCTTAAGCCGTTGACCTGCGACAGCGATGACAGTGCCAGCACGTATGTCGGCATCATACAAGTAGTAAATGCTCAGCATTGATCCCTCTTGACAGCAAAGCAACAGCAGATGCCAGACAAGGTCTGGGTTATGGTGGCATGCAAGAACACACTTTCCACATCCAAATCTTCCGTGCCATCGGCACAACTCCTGCTGCTTTCTGCTTCCAGGACAACTTGTAAGTGGTCAAGCAGGGCTCCAGCTCCGGCATAGCTCATGTTGATACCCCCATGCTGACATGCATCTGCAATGCTGTTATAAAGCTGGTGTCGCTGCACCTGCAGATGTATCAACGTTCAAGGGACTGATATACATTTCGTGGGAGGTGTCCTTGGCTCCGTGCACCCATACACATGATCCTGTACACAACAAAGCAAGCTAGTAGGGCACCTTGAGCTCCTCTCTTGACGGCATCTGAGCAGCTGTCACGCTCGCTTAGATAATTCAGTTGGCAATTAGCCATGTGCAGGTCGCCCAGCGCTGATTTGTGCCTGACCCCTGGACATCAGGACCTCCAAGGGATGGTCGATGAACAAGGTAGGCACTCGCTAACACGAGTCCATCAGCTGATTGAGCTAAAACATGACTTAAGTGCTCCGAGGTTACATGAAAACAGCGCACCGTGCTCTGTGCCTACCCCTGTGAGCTGCTGCAGCGTACTTGAATTACGTATCAGGTTACACTGTAACCGTTACAGTACAGTACGCTGTACACTCGCCTTCTTGTGGCCAAGGCATTGCAAAAGCGAGCTGCAGTCGACCCAGCAACAGCCTGCACAGTGATAACCTTGGGGAACGAGTGGGACCGCCTGCTGCGGGGCTTGGCATGCCGACAGCTTGGCGCATTGTGCACTGATCAACCGCCCACCACCTTGCTACAATAGTCAAGACCACTTTGAATTGGCCACGGCAAACAGCGTGTGCCAACATTGCGGCCCCTCCTGGCATAGGTCACTGTATAGTACAGCGTCAGGATGGGTATCCTGGAGAAGTAAGCATGAAGTGCAAAGACATGCCATGCTCAGCCCTTACTGCTACGGCATAGTAATATTATTCAGTAATGTAGGATCAAGGAGATTGAGGCCGAAATGGCCAGGACCCAGAAAAACAAGGTGCATAGTAGCAGCAGCTCTTGAGCTGCCTGTACGTGACGAGAGTGCATACTTTGGGATGCTGTGCTTTGCCAATGCATGACGTCATTCATTTGCGCGAAGATGATGTTGGATTGTGTAGTGTGCCTCCCTGACAACTGTCTCGGCCTTGCAGGCAACAGAGTATCACTTGGGTCAGTTGAAGGCCAGGTGTGCTCCATGCTACAGCTGCATGT